>OZ026546.1:3437899-3477899 GCA_964020155.1 Chondrilla cf. caribensis | reverse complement strand
ACTTAAGACGTGGGCGTTATTTATTGTTTTATCCCGCCAAATATAACAGCTTTATTGAACTGTTGTAAATTAGAGGGTTATCCCCATTAACTCTCAGTATCGCGCTCCAACTCGGTACTGAAATGATCAATGGATTGCTCAAGTTTGATATGTGATCAAAAGGAGGATTCCAAGCTATGACTGCCACTGATGACGAGATGTGTCAAATGCTTCTAGTTTTGAAACTCTGCGCTTTAATTCTAGGTCCAGACTCTACACGCTAGAGGTCCAGTCTAGCGAGAATCTTTAATTCTACCCTAGTAGCACTTTGTGCAGAGCCTTGTCTGAGATGTGTTTGCTCAAGTTTTTTTAGACATGTAATTCTCAATGATCTATATAATATGTATATTGTGTATGTATTGATGATTATCCTCAAATGCCACAAAATTATGCTTATAGTGCACATGTCTATCAAGATGGTACTCGCAGCTATCTGTATATTGTATGCATTTACTGTATTTAACTTGATTTGGTAAATCACTTATACATGCATGTATGTGCGTGAGTGCGTGTATGTATTATGTGTTATACAAATGGATGCACATACAAATGTGTATAAACTGTGTGATACAGTAAATACTTGTTAATCCACTGTAATTTGTTTCCAAACGTATGGTGGATTAACGAGTTTGGCAGATTAACTGGATATTCATTGGTACATTATATTGGCACTGAG
Organism: Chondrilla cf. caribensis; assembly: GCA_964020155.1. Lineage (NCBI taxonomy): Eukaryota > Metazoa > Porifera > Demospongiae > Chondrillida > Chondrillidae > Chondrilla > Chondrilla cf. caribensis. The sequence continues at coordinate 3,477,184 of OZ026546.1, read as the reverse complement.
AGTTTGTAACAGATTAAAAAGTTTGGCAGATAAATATGAATGAGGAACTACTGTATTATGCTTATACATAAACTGTTACAATGATAATAATGTGGAGTAGCATTTAATTTGCGACAATTTCTTGCTACAGTGGACAGCCTGGCAAAGTGAACCAGGTTTTGCAATAGAAGTGGACCATGGGTCTCTTCCAACATTCTGGTGTGACATTCTAACTGATATCCAGCAATGCTTGATTGATTGCCTGTTTGCGTCATGTTGGATTACTGCTTACACTATTATAATATTATTATGTAATGTCATATGTTCTATTATTATCACATTCAGCTTAATACACAACTTGTATACTGTGATGGTGTTCACTGTATGATGTATTCATATTGATAACAAGCAGTAAATGTCCAGTGAATCACATATCAAATAACTTCAAGTTGGTAGTGTTTATTATAGTGTAATAAGGAATGTCAATACTAGTACTGAATACATACGTTTGTTGTACAATTACAATTATTTCACCAATTGTAACCAATATTATTATAGGAAACTGTACAATTGTGTGTGTGTGTGTGTGTGTGTGTGTGTGTGTGTGTGTGTGTGAGTGTGTGTGTGTGTGTGTGTGTGTGTGTGTGTGTGTGTGTGTGTGTGTGTGTGTGTGTGTGTGTGTGTGTGTGTGTGTGTGTGTGTGCATGTGCATATGCACGTGTGTGTTGTGTATGTGTGTGTGTGTGTGCGTCTGTTTGCGTGTGCATATGCGTGTGTTGTGTGTGTGTGTGTGTGTGTGTGTGTGTGTGTGTGTGTGTGTGCGTGCGTGTGCGTGTTTGTATGTGTGTGTGTTGTGTATGTGTGCATGTGTGTGTGTGTGTGTGTGTGTGTGTGTGTGTGTGTGTGTGTGTGTGTGTGTGTGTGTGTGTGTGTCTGTGTGTATGTATGTACGTATGTGTGTGCATACATATGCATTAATATATGTGTATCATGCGTATATGCAGTGTATTCAGTGGAATCACAGTACAATGTATGCATTCTCCGACTTATACAAGCTAAGAGTACGTAATGAAACTGAGGACATGATGTGTATATACGTATATGCATGCTTGATGCGACACTACTATACAATAAATGCCATACTTTGAATGTATGTACAGTACTGTGTAATAAACCATAGTGTGTGTACACTGGTACGTATGTACATAGAATTGTAATATAATTTTCTGTTACCATAAAAGTATATCACTATTATAATACGTATGAAGAGAGTTCGGTTTCTGTTCAGTGTCTGTCGAGGCTCCAGGAATATCTCCAGACGATGGTCTGCTGTCGGCTGTGTTCTCCAGTTTGCCTGAAACTCTACCTGTTTTACCTCCAGCTGTACAGTTTGGCATGTTTACAAGTTATAAAAGGTAAACATATCTCCTTTCAACACTTCTCTGTACTCACTGCTAGATATAGTATCAAGATATCTACAAATTTCTTAATACCGTGTCTTCTGCAGCTCCCTCATGCTTGGTACAGGTTATCAGTATACGTATATATGTATACAGTGCCACCCACATAATATGCTACAATTTGTTTAGGCAATATTTGGCCTATTATGGTAGATGGCAGATTAGGAGGCTGGGCGAATATGTACATACTTCTGCCATACCAATGAGTTTGTGGCATATTGGCCTATTAAGCAGTGATACGTATATCAACAAGGTGGTATTGTATATATTTTACGTGCACTCAAATCAGTCTGTAATATAATCCATGGTTGTACAGTGGAACCTCTCTATTATGGACACTTTGGGACCTTAATTTTAGTCCTTATTACAGCGGTTTCCCCAATTTAGAGGTCATTCAATACACAACATTAGTACACTGGGACACAGAATATTGTCCTTAATATAATGGTTTCTGCAATTCAGAGGTTTGTAATATTAAAGTTCCACTGTAGTGGAATTTATATTTTTTCTCAATGCTTACACACACGTAATGGTTAGTGAAGTCTACAACTGTTGTGTGGTATGTGCATGTGTTTAAACTCTAAAATCCTTCGCAAAAGGGTTAATGGTAACAGGTAGGCTCCCGTAGCCCATACAACGTGAGAAGCATGTAATGAAGCACCCCCTCCCCCCTCCATGGTTGCTTATGAACAGTATGTATATACAAGTATTCTATCACATAATCCGTATCAAGTTTAAGGAATATTGTGTTGACCTATATTTTATATTCTGAACATATTCCACAGCTACTGGAGGATCCGGTCAGATCAGGACATCACTAGACCCACAACCTGCTCTGATTGGTGAGGATGTACGAATAAGATGTACAGCCATGCAGATTCCAGTCCAGCCAAGGATAGCAGTGAATGATAAGGAGGAGACTATACAAACTCTAGCAAGTAGGGATAAGTACGCTTTGACCAGTTCCACGATCACCAATGGAGTAGCAGTGTATGTCCTGACTCTACACAATGTCGGTGTGTCAGACAATGGGACAAGGTTTGAGTGCTATGTGAGATCCAGTGGAAAAAGAATATCAAGTGGAGCAAGAGTACTGAGGGTTGTGCAAGAGAGAATTACTGTAACTAAAGGTATTGGATGTGGTAAAATGGTGTGCATGTGTGTGTACACAACAATATATACAGTATGGTGTTAAATGAACGTATGCCCTTATGTTGTGTATTTATGTTTACAACTTTGGCTTAAATATTATGCATACTACACAGTATGACATGATAGCAAAAAGTATGCTGGGGATATTGGTACTGCATACTCTCCACTGCCGCACTAAATTATTTAATCCTTCGTTAATTACATTAAATTCTTTTCCAAAGCTGGAATTTTGGGTGTGCGTACATTTAAGTGTACTTCAAATTGAGGGTACAATAGTGGACAGTAATGGCTGACTGCAAGCAGTACATGTTCGTATATACAACTGAATCCATTGCACGACAACCATCCTGTATACATATGTACTGTATATACGTACGTACAGTCCATGAAGCCACATCTCTCCAAGAGACATCATTGGTTCTAACTGAGATTGTAACAAGTCAAAGAACTTCTATTCAACCCTCAAGTTCTGATAACGTTCACTTGTTGTCGTTAGACGAATCGGAGATCAAAGTATGTATGTATGTGTACATACATGTGTATGTAATGTGTACATACGTATGTACATTATTTGTATGTGTATTCTGTTCAGTATGTGTTCACACAATTTCACACACATACAAACACAAACACACACATACGTACAAACATGCGCGCACATACAACAAACACATGCAACAAGTGTGCACATTAATACACACATACACACATCACCCACAAACATGTGTGTGCATAGATACACGCACATACATAATAATGTACATACGTATGTATACAGAATGCCACCAATGCCAAATCTCATCAGATGATGTCATCAGAGATGATTCCAAGTAACACAGGAGATCTTAAGCATGATGCTGGTCCTGGTGGTCATGGTGAGTTTCTGTGTATGTACATACGTATGTGTGTTTGGTTTGTTTGTATGTGCATGGAATGCATTTGGCATTTCCACAAAATACGTACGTCACTACATTCTTAAACCTACTGTACATACAGTGTACAGATCCCCACTATCATCTATACTGCACAAAGGCTTATAATTACATCACAGCACACAAGCAAACATCCACCCATGCACATACACACACATGCACACATGCACACACACCCACCCACCCACACACACACACACACACACACACACACACACACACATATACACACACACACAACACATACACACACACACACACAACACACACTCACACACACACAAACAGACAGAAACACACACATATATACACACACACACAACACACACACACACACACACACACACACACACACACAACACACACACACACACACACAACACACACGCACACACACACAAACAAACAGACAGACACACACATAAGCAATAGGAATCCTTACACTTGAAAACTTGGCAGAAAATCCATTTTCTCTTGAACAATACAGCTGAAAGTACAACTGTGAATGAATCATGAATCTTGAACTGAATGTAAAGATTGATTCCAGCTATTCGGGCTCCACACACTGCATACAATGCACATTTCATCTTCACATTATATCAATACGAAGTAAACATGTCAGTCAAGAGTGTATCACACAACTAATAGGCATGGCAATGTGCATATACGTACATATTATAATGCTAACACATATATACGTATGTACGTACATATACATATGTACATGTATGTAAATACTGTATACATATGTAGGTGAATGTGTACGTACTAATGTACATGTGTACAGATGTAAGAGAGTGAAAAGCGTATTTGTTTGAATAATTTTGAAATTAATACATAAATCCAATTACCTAAGATAATTTGTATGCACACACATGTGAGTACGTACATACAGTATGTATTGTACGTATGTACTCTGTGTTACAGGCCAACGTGTCCTACCAAAGGTACAGTACCTACTATCAGAGCTGGGTGACATATGTATGTACGTACATACGTAATGTACATGAGGTATATATAGATTATAATCGGCTTCTAAACTGATCCTTTAAGCGCATCCATATGTGAATATGGTACAACGAGAAGGGAGGTTATGCTACATCTAAACAGATGCTAAGAGCTCTGAAGATTCCAAGTGACTGAAAACTATTCGAATACTTCAGCAATGGATACTTTTTGGAGGTTACCCAGTAGTATCTGTGATAGAAAATGACACGTATCTGTATTCTCCCACCATACTAAAAGATAGGGCTATATAGATCTGTATGAAATATACAGATGCGATGAATCCTTTGATGTGGTCACACATCAGTTTAGAAGTATTTATACAGAGACTGAGTGAAGTGCGAATATTAGCCTGTTTCTCTGTATACCCAATACATTTTACATACGTACCTCGATGCTCTGCAAAGCTCACACATCTGCATGAATTAAATCTAGCCGTTCTCAATAGTACAATACATACACCTTGATTGTAGGATATTCATCTTCTCTTCTTTTCAGTTCACAGTTCGACGGTGATAGTAGCAAGCGTTTGTGCTATTATCGGTGGTATCATTGTTGTTATCATCATCGTCTCCACGGTCTGCCTCTTCGTGAAAGGTATGTACGTACATGTTCACAGACTCTAGGGGATGACGTACATGCACACTCGCGCATAACATACGTACGTACATACATACATAAAGTAGGTCCGTATACATACTGTATACGTACATTAGATACAAGATGCTCTGAATACCTATGGATAATACTACACACAGTACATACCTACATACATACATACATGCATACATACACAAATATGCTTATACAGTGAATTCTCATTGTAATCTACCACAATTTGTTTTTACATGGTGGATTGGTGAGTTTGTGTACTAACTGGATGTTCATTACTGTAAAGTGGTGTGTGATTCATGGGAACTTGCTAGCTCAGCATATGTATGTGCTTGTATCTTGATTGGTGGCAACATCAGATAGACCCACAGGGATACATGTTCATTAGTATGTATCCCTAACATCCCCAGATGTGACAATACGTAATTAATTAATCAATTGGTTATATTACACCAAAAGGTCAGCAAGTGGTTGATCTGGATAGTATCATCTTCAGAAAGGAAACAGAGAAATTCATCCTTCCTGAAGGTTCCTGATATGTACATACATACATACACACTATAGTATGCTGGCTGGTTGAGGTACCAATGGTACATACTGTATATGTATGTACATATTACTTATGCTGTTTTGATTCAGATATTGTCATGACAATCAAACAAGTAAATGCTCCTATACAAACATGCATACTGTATGTACATACAGTACTTACAAAATGTACCTGTACATACGTACATATGTATTTATGTTAATGTACATGTACATACTTTTTAAATTTGCATTGAAAGCTGTGAAGAGAGCAAAAAGCCAAAGTGATAGGAGCACTGATTCAGTCAAAGAGTCCTCTCCGGCCATTTTAGAAGTGACTGTGGCAACTGGTCCACAATACGAGAGTATCAATCAAAAGGGAAGAAGAAAAAAGTTGTGCAAGAATGGCAGAAAGGTCACAGAGAAGTCCTACGAGAATGTCCCAAGTGATCACATCTCACCACATCATAACTCCTCAAGGGACCACCAGGAAGGTGTTGCTCATGAGCTGAACCAAGGATCCACTCCTCAAACAGCCCCCAATGTCCCACCGCATCAGAGAGAGGGGTACGAAACCATGGCACCAGCCAAGAAGAAGAGGTTTGTGAGTAAAGAAGAAACGGTTCAAGACCTCAACAAGTCTCTGTCGAGTGCTTCCCCATTTAGCCCTGAAATCAAGCAAACACTCAACAAGAAGGGCTATGAAGTAATGGAGTCTGTTGAAGAAGAACGGAAGAAACCAAGGTGTGGTATAAACACTGGTGGGGGCTGTCATGATGGCGATCAATACATTGAACTGGCATCAGTTAAGAAGTCTAAGGTCACAGTGAAGCAACCAGCTGACCTGATGGTGAAGCAATCAGCTGATCAAACGATGAAGCAATCAGCCAACCCGATGATGAAGCAATCAGCCAACCCAATGATGAAGCAATCAACCGACCCGATGATGAAGCAACCAGCTGATCCGATGATGAAGCAACCACCCGAACCAATGGTTGTGAATGACTGCATTAGCTGCACTAAAGTCAGTCTCAAGCCTGACGTGTCCCCTCGTCATTCGTACGAGGAGGTAGTGTTGCCTCGACCCCCAGGTGATCTCAACAACTGATACTACTTAGTTTTTGAATTATTACTTGCATGCCATTGCAATACCGCTCGATTTGCACTCTGTAGCCACATGTCAGCTTCATATTGAACATTGTATAACTGCATCAAGTTTGCCTAAAAACTTTATTACATTATTATTATTATCATTGTTATTATCAATTATATTATGACATTCAGTAATATTACTATACATAACAAATTGTGTGTTGTGTGCACGGAAGACCTTCAAATATGGGAATTATCCCTATTACTTCACTTTGGCTTCAATTTCACCTTTCTGGTCACATGAATCCTCACATGACCCTATATGTCTCTGGAAACCAACAGGTGTGCATAGTTCATGACACAGAACACCTTATATGGCTTAGGGGAGATTTTGTTTACTGATTAGGATAATTGAAACAACAATGAATAATTGAATTAATAATGTCCCCTTCGAAGGTGACACATGTGGAATGTAGCAAAGCAAGATGAATCAGCAAAATATTCATCCCCATGTTGACTCACAGCATATTTGTATGTACCATGCACAGTATTTGGTAAGATGCTGCATGATATTATACTAAATATAATGGTAATCTGGAATAATTAAACTAATTTGATAAGTGTACTTCCAAAGGTCAGCTGCACATGAGATATTTAAAAGTGGATCCTTCAAGGAAGCTCCACACTTGGAGGTTGGTGCACAGAGAGAAAACAGCATCTTCAACTGGGTCCAGTGGATTGCCATATGCCAGGAGGTCAGTGTATGCAGGTACAATACAGTAGGAGGAGGCCCATCTTAACACATTGAGGATTGAGGGTGTTTGGTTGGGTGTTTCTGTGTTATAAAGATTGTGTATGTACAACATACGTATGTGAGCATAATACATACACTATTTCTACTATATATAAATTTAATATTGCAATCATGCACCTTTACATGCTGAAGCTGTAAAAATTCTACAATTCTACAATGAAGGAGTACTGCTTATGAAAGTGATTTCATTAAAGAAATCTCGTTTGCAATTGGATGGTTTTTGGGTTGCACTGACTACCTTAAGCTTTGTACTGATCAATTTGGCTGTTTCTCCAGAGATCACGTAAGACCTTATTGTGTTATTTAAAACGTGTGTAATGATTATAGAATGGCGTTTGCCTATCTGAGGGGCAATAGTGAATGAGCGGAGCTCTGATAAATGACTCTCACCCACGACACACATACACAAATACACACACACACACACACACACACACACACACACACACACAAATAGGCATATTATACTGTCTGGCATGCATTTAGGTTTGTAGCTGTACAAGCCCAAGCACAAACACACATAGTGTACTATGCTGCCTTGATAGGTAATTTCTATGATACGTAGTTTAAACTCTGTTTAGACTCCAACACTGTATTTTATTTTCATACAGGAAATGTCACTTATGAAGACTTTTGCCCTTCTACAACTCTTGATTGTAATGAACAATGGTGAGATGCAATGACAATGTCCTGATTCGTACAATACATATGTACCTAATTTGGACTTTGGTAGTATAAACTGCATATAAGCTATATTCACACACACATGCACGCACGCACGCACGCACACATGTACGCACACATGTACATGTAGTACTTCAGTTGGAACTGTTTAAGAAGACCACTTTGTGGGAATGTGGTCTCTGTAGGTTCATGGTAATACTTTAGAGATGCGTTCATACAGTTGAGTTTATATACGTAGCTTGATGATGCTTCTTTAGCAGGAGTTGCCAGTATCTATGTACAGGTGGTCTATATGTAGAGGTGGTCTCTATGTAGAGGTGGTCTCTATGTAGAGGTTGGTCTCTATGTCAAGGTGGTCTCTATGTAGAGGTGGTCTCTATGTACAGGTGGTCTATATGTAGAGGTGGTCTCTATGTCAAGGTGGTCTCTATGTAGAGGTGGTCGGTCTATATGTAGAGGTGGTCTCTATATGGAGGTGGTCTATATATGGAGGTGGTCTTTATGTAGAGGTGGTCTTTATGTAGAGGTTGTCTCTATGTAGATGTGGTCTTTATGTAGAGGTGGTCTTTATGTAGAGGTTGGTCTCTATGTCAAGGTGGTCTCTATGTACAGGTGGTCTATATGTAGAGGTGGTCTCTATGTCAAGGTGGTCTCTATGTAGAGGTGGTCGGTCTATATGTAGAGGTGGTCTCTATATGGAGGTGGTCTTTATGTAGAGGTGGTCTTTATGTAGAGGTTGGTCTCTATGTAGATGTGGTCTTTATGTAGAGGTTGGTCTCTATGTAGAGGTGGTCTTTGTGTAGAGGTGGTCTCTATGTAGAGGTGGTCTCTGTGTAGAGGTGGTCTTTATGTAGAGGTTGGTCTCTATGTAGAGGTGGTCTCTATTTAGAGGTGGTCTCTATGTAGAGGTGGTCTTTATGTAGAGGTTGGTCTCTATGTAGAGGTGGTCTTTGTGTAGAGGTGGTCTCTATGTAGAGGTTGGTCTCTATGTAGAGGTGGTCTCTATGTAGAGGTGGTCTCTATGTAGAGGTGGTCTCTATGTAGAGGTGGTCTTTATGTAGAGGGAGGTGGTATCTATAGAAACTAGCAGGGGATATTGTGTTTACAATAAACGTAGTGTGCATATGCACGTACATACATAATTGCTTAGCATGTACTGTGTGGGAGGTTTTCTAGTATACTTATGTAACAAGAGCTGTATTATATTGTATACTGAATAAAATCTTGGTAATGAGGTTCTAGCAAGTATGGTGAAGTCCCATTGACTGTATGATGTACAGTACTAAACATATGACATTGCACATACGTACTATGTCGGTCATTACATTGTTTACTTTCAGCTGTTATAATGGCACACATGTACTTAACTCTGTAATTGTCTTGTGGAAAAACTGAGTTCAATGCACATATTGCCCCTCCATTGTCTTTTGACAGTCTGAACAGTATATAATATACAAGTATTCTATCACATATTCTGTATCAAGTTTAAGGAATATTGTGTTGGCCCTTTATTATGCATTCTGAACCTATTCTGCAGCTACTGAAGGACCAAGTCAGATCATGTTATCACTAGACCCACAACCTGCTCTGGTTGGTGATGATGTACAAATAAGATGTACAGTCATGCATATTCCAGTCCAACCAAGGATAGTAGTGAATGATAAGGAAGAGACTATACAAACTCTAGCAAATAGGGATAAGTACACTTTGACCAGTTCCACAAACACCAATGGAGTAGTGTATGTCCTGACTCTACACAATGTCAGTGTGTCAGACAATGGGACAAGGTTTGAGTGCTATGTGAGATCCAGTGGAAGTAGAATAACAAGTGGAACAAGAGTATTGACAGTTGTATACAAAGGTGAGGACATATACAGTAGTACACTGTTTGTTAATACGTATGTACGTACATATGAACATGCACAGTTTTGTGAAATATTCAGAGTGTACTTCATGTATAGTGTGTATGTACAGTGTGTGGTCCATGTACAGTGTGGACTTGATGTACAGTGTGGACTTGATGTACAGTTAATACTCTACATGCAGTATGTATCTCATGTACGGTGTGTACTCCATGTATAGTGTGTATACATACCATGTACAGTGTGTGTTCCATGTACGGTATGTACTAGGTGTACAGTGTGTACACCAAACACAGTGAACACCCAATACAAACTTGAAGAGCACAGTAAATCTGTACTTACCTAGGTTGGGGACTGAGTCAAATATATGCAATAACAGAGGTACATACGATTAATGTATATGTACCTATGTCTATATGTAATAGTTATATCCTGATGTAGTAAATGATAGACTATTTATACAGCAAATATGCGCATAGTCCAATACAACATATTATATGCAATAGCCTGTAGTAGTTGTATCCTGCCTAGGTGTGCTGCAGCAGTGATAAAGTGCTAATAGATTACCGAGGGCGAAGCTGGTGACCTGTGCTAATAAAGCCCTTTATCTGCTGCAGCACACCTAGGTAGGATACAACTATTTTGTATCCTGGGTGGCGAATAATTGACAATTTATACGGCAATTATATGCATAGTCCAATACAACATATTGTATGCAATAGAAATGTGTTTACTAATTTCCTGCCTTGTTCTCATGCAATTAATCCTAACAATGAAGCCTGTCTGGTGACCTGTGCTGTATCACTGACCTGTGCTACATGGCTTATGTACGTATGCACAGATTTCTCTTTGATCCACCCCTCAACCAGGATACAAGTGCATTTGTATCCTGGTTGAGGGGTGGATCAAAGAGAAAAGTGTGCACACATCAGCGCTGGAAGCACAGGTCGCAGCTTCGCCCTCGGTAATCTATTAGCACTTTATCACTGCTGCAGCACACCTAGGCAGGATACAACTATTACATGCATTAACCAGGTTACCTGCCAAGCATTAAATACGTATGTGTGTGTACAATATCACTGTTACACAGGTCTAGCTCCAGTCAGAGAGGCCAGCATACTCCAGATTGCAGGAGGCAATGTTGTACAAGAAGGCAGCGATGTGGCAATCGAATGCAGATGCAGAGGACACGGTCCAGACATAACCTGTGGGGAGTACCCAACGTTTGAAATCAACGGCATTCCTCTCTCGGGGGGTTTTATTGCTCAAGGCAGGTACCCAGGGTACAGTATCGCATACAACTTCCTCTCTCAGGTGTACAAACTCATAGCCCACAACGTGTCAATGGGTCAGAATGGATCCACCTACCAGTGTGGTCTGAAGGATCATGATGGGGCTGTTATTCTAAGGAGCAATACGGTGACCATGATCGTCACAAGTTAGTATTAGTGTTACCATGATAATCACAATATACTGCACGTAGAATTCATTGTGATAATATGTAAAATTCACAATACGATATCATATACTGTGTATATCGCAATACGGAGAAATTCCATATTGACTGTCCAAATGTGTCATTAAAACAGTACACAGAACTCTGACCTTTGATTAACGGATTGTTACAAGTCACTCAAACACAGCAGTAGGTAATGCAGCTACGTAACTACATCTGTTTGGACCTTCGTCTGAACATGATAACCAATTTCCTTTTGAAAACCTGACCAGCAGCTAAGAGAGACATGAATGCAGTAATATGTCTAAAGTGCTGTTCTCGTTGTAATCAACATCTGATCCATATGCAATATATTGTGAAACAGAATATCAATATCGTGATACGAAACTGATACAATACTGGGATAAATATCTACACCTTTGTACATGAATTTTAGGCCACTTTCAATTATCAGTATTTCCAAATTGGTCATCTTTTTGCACAATTCAAATCCTAATACTTAAATTATGCACAAAAGCACATAATATAATATTATATAAACATAATATAATGAGCGTAGAGTGTGATATCTTACATACATACAAAACATTATGTACAGTAAGTTGTACGTATGTATTGTAAATACCAATGTATACTTATATATTATATATGCATACGTATGTAGTATATATTTACAATTTTGCACAATGTATAATAATACTGTGTACTGTATACGAATATATCCTGTAGCATACTGTATGTATGGTGTGTAATATACATATAGTATAAATATACAATTATTATGTATGCTTTATGTACGTATGTATTATGCGTACGTACATATGCAAATATGTGTTGTTACTGTTAATGCAGACAGTTGTTTGGAAGTTAACATTGACAATAGTATTTAATGTTGAAAACCTATACACACATACAACACACAAAGCCTTTGTTTTATGTGGTTAGTTCCTATTCATCTTGGCCGTGATCTTCCACAAACACGAGCTCGAACGTGTCCCTGCTTTGTACCAAGAGGCCCATTTTGTGAATCGCTCAATTTCGCGACAAAAAGTTTTGCGTTTTAAACGCCTATAGAGTTAATTGATTGTCAGACGATTATGTCATCGGTTGTTCACGAATATAACTTTTGCAAATACCTGTTCTTCGCGAAATTTGTGAAACTTTTAGCCCGCGAAACTTTCCCACTATACGGTATTGTAAGTACAGTATGCAAAGTACATACATATGTTGGTCAGTGTGTTGTGTGTATAGACAGGACATGCACAAGTATCATATGGACTATGACAGTATTCAGTACACTGTATATTAATTTTGATTGGATAACATCAAAACAAAATGGCTGTCCCTTACACTCCATACAGACATGCATTTGCATTTGTGAAACCTCGCAAACACACTGCTATTAAGAGCTAATATTGTATTGTACAAGCACTAGAAGTAGTTTCCAGGGTTTAGTGATACTGGACATCACACACAGTATGTACACTTCCCATCACATACCTGAAATCCTGCCAGAAGTAGCAGTGCTAGCAATACTAGTACAACAAATAAGACAAATGCCCGATTTGCATGACGAATGCATTTGATCCTCTCGTAATGACCCTGAATCTGCTTGTATCTGACGACCAAAATGATGCCACCTATGAATGTACATACGTACATATGTACACATAGCACATTGGTGTGAACATACGTACTGTACAGAAGTGCACATGTACACACAATGTACCAAGCACAGACTGAACTATGTGTATTGAGGGAAATTTTAATTCATGATAATTTAGTAATATTGCTCATAAACGTCATTTTGCAAATTTCATATCAACAAGTTGTAGCGTTATTTGTGACTTGAAGTTTCTTGGTTATCCATGTAATTTCGCAAACCAAACAAAATTGTGAAATGTGAAGATAAAAATTGTAGAAATTACCTGCAATACACATTGTATACATATTCAAGTGTGTATACAATGTGCAATGCACTGGTTGAACACATGTGTAAACAAGTGACATATGTATGTACGTATGTGTATGTTACAGTTCTGTACTTACAATACATATGTACAGTGTACATTGCAAGTACGTACATATACGGTACACACAGTACACATGTATAAGTACGTAAGTACATACGTACACTGCATGTATACTGTACATTGTAAGTGCATATTATAGTACATATACAGTATACATACATTATGTACAGTACGTATGTGTAAGCTCACCAATAACGATCTGAAGAGATATATTGAAGGTGAACACACCAGCTTCTGGTCCATATCTTGATGTTGAGCTGCTTGGAAGAAAAAGGATCATGAATTTTATACACTCCTTGTAATCCACGACAGATGCTTGTAGAGTGTTTGAACTACTCTAGTTGATATGGTAGTATGTATGTATGCAGAATAAACTAAGGTAAATGAAAATAAAATTAACAAAACAATTATTGTGTAGCATTACTTCGGAAGTACATACAGTAAAGACAACAAACTGTGCTAGAAAGAGATTGGGTACACTATTAAGAATATAGCATGCATATTATGCACCCTAATTTGTAGTATAAAGATGTGCACACAACCACATATCCCAATTTGTGGTAACATCATAATTAGACAAGTATACTTGCATACACATACAGTACACATGCATACACATGTGCACACACACAGACGCACACACACAACACAAACACACACATTTTGACACATACATGTAAGGAATAATATCAAATTTATGTAAATATGTTGTAAATAATTTGTTTCACAGATATACTTATGACAACAACAACAACAACAAAGTTGGAAGAAATTTCAATTGCCTCATCATCTGAAAACCCCACATTTCCATTACGTACCATCAATACATATGAATGGCCCATACCAACAACAACAACAATAACAACAAAAGCAAATTTTGCTACACCAACTACCAAGCCAACAGCAACACCAGTGCAACCCACACCAGCAAGTGAGTGGAAATTGAGTATTTGTGAATCTGGTGGCTAATTAAATCTCACAATGTCTACTAAAGGGGATAACTGAGGCTCAGAATTATTGATTGAGTGCTCAGCCATTGGAGTTTGTAAAATAAACAATCACTGTCCAGATCCTTAGATCGTCCTCTACAGGTATAAAACTGATGAGGGGATAGTGTTCATGTACACACACCACACACACACACACACACACACACACACACACACACACACACACACACACACACACACACGTATGCAACAGAAAGTACTGACCTTATGGTAGGAAATAAAGCGGTTGTGTGTTCAAGGGATACCGATATTGCGTACCTACATTAGTATAGGACACACACTAGTCATGAGTATAGGGTACACACATTATTCATTGGTATAGGACACACCAGTGCAACTTGCTGAAATAGTAAGTACCTGGGTTAGTACATACTCCTGGTTAGGGAGTATACAGTTGAGTACCTCTAATAAGAAGTACAGATTTGGTGTATTCTTCAAGGTATTCACTAAGCGAGTTGGGCTGTATCATTGTAAGGACACACAAGAATTCGATCCCCTACAACTGGTACAACTGGGGCTATGTCTGTGTTTCCTTCCTGAAAGTGGTATAACCCACTACTCTACTAACATGTACATTTATATAATATTATTACTCACACGCGTATTATAAGAACACAAAATTCACATTAATACTATGTACATACATATGTACTGTTGTCACAATGCTATAACTGGACAATAATGAAGAGTGTAAACTATCAAGAGTGAGTATAATACGTTAGAGTTGGTCCTAGAATAGCCACTGAAGTGTAAATCACGGGGAGGACTTCCCAACCGCAACATCTTCTGAGACACATTGTTTCTTGAAATTGAAATGGTGGACAATTATCATCAAAGCCCCTTGTTACTATATATACATTAGAACATTAGAGCAAGATAAAAATGGCTCTTTGTTACTAAATTGCTATTGTCCTCTTTAAAAAATCACCATAGTAACTTACTGTATATAGGAAAACACACATACACATGGATGCTATACATACGTATGTACATATGGACACACATACGTACATCACACACACACACACACACACACACACACACACACACACACACACACACACACACACACACACACACACACACACACACAGACACACACACAATTAAACCACACAACCATACATACACACAAAATATTATGCATGTGCATATGCACACACACACACACACACACACACACACACACACACACACACACACACACACACACACACACACACACACACACACACACACACACACACACACACACACACACACACACTATTCGAGATTATGCCAAACAATAATAGTGTATCTGTATAAACATTACAAGCATACTGTTATACATATTTACGCACAGTGTTGGGGCAAACATCTGTAAGCATCGCAGGTGATGGTAGAGTGGAGGTTGGGGCTAATGTCAGCATTATCTGCCTCTGTACTGGTGACTTCAATTGCTACTCACATGGTGCTGTCTTTCGGATCAGTGGAAGGGATTACACCTATTCACAACTGAATGGACATGTCCCCCAGTACAGCATACAACATCGAGACATATCCCTTTGCAAACAAGAGGTCATACTGACCCTAACCCAAGCCACGCTGGACAACGATGGTACCACTTACAAGTGTAAAATCTTCCCTGACAACTGGGACCAGGCAAACATGGTCACCTTGTCAGTGATCGGTGAGTCACTAACATGTCTAATACGCACAGTACATACACACATCCATATAATATGTGTACACACACAACACACACACACACACACACACACACACACACACACACACAAACCTGCACACATACACACACACATTCACACACACACAATATGCTCTCAATGTACACACTTTTGCTGAAATTGAACAAGTCAATAATGAATGTATACAAGTATACATATACCTATATGCAAGCAGGAAGTACCGTACATGTACACTCTGGAATTATAGAAGTTTACAAAATATTGTCGTATGCTCAGGTGGACCTAGCACACTCACAACTGCACCCACCACTGTGAAGGGATCCTTGTACACTTCAGATCTCAGTGAAATAGTCAGCACACAAGTGCTAACTCTAGAGCAATCAACATTCCGTGTAAGTTAATTAATACACATAGGCCCGACATATAAATAATACATAGTAGATGTAAAGTATTAGTAGGGTTGAGAATTACACTACATACTAATTTACATTCAATATAAGACTTAGTATATTACGCAGGTTTCTCCAACAATTTTGGTTGCTCCAGAAACCTCAACAGGTAGGTCATGTGTACGTAGTTGGTCGAGTGCATGTTTAGTATTGAGTTGCACAATATATATATCACAAGCACTCACATGCACTATCTACACACTATATGCAGGCCCCTATGTACTATTTCCACTTATGTACGAGATGTTATCTTATGTAATGCACATATGTATGTATATACACTGTATGCCATCTTATTGTTCCTGCATAAATGCACTTTACAGTATTGTGAATATTTACAAATTTCTGTCTACAAAATTAATACAGTTGAATTGTATGCCATCCTCATACCAGCGGGAGTACTGGTAGCATTGTTGGTCATCTCACTCCTCATCATTATGATCATGTCTCTTGTGTTAGGTAAGTGTACAGACAAAAGTATCTATATACATAGGTCTGCATATTTATGCATATAGCATTATGTACATACATATGAACACATGTCCACCATGTAGAGGTGAACGCAATATTGTTGATCATAGGTGTAGGTACATAGCTAGTTTCCCAGTGTAGGGGCAAAGAGATCAATGCCCTAATAAACTCATAGTCATGCACTACAATACATTTTGTGAAACAAACATACTTACTGCATTCAGATATACTGTATACTGTACGGCTGTCCACAGCTTATAGTGATCCACATGATGCATGTATACATCAATGTAGTTAAGAGAAGACGGCATGAACGGGAACGGGGCATTAACGAAGTAGAAATTGAAGAAATTCTTGAAGAGAGAAAAGAGAACAGTTATGTCATGTGATATTGACAAAATATACAATTAAATGCAGTTATATGAAATTGAATTTCTATGAAGACAATGTAATCTTCAACATTGTTATACGCTATATTAATTACCTGAAAATTAAATTTGACTCCACGGCAGTTTGTATGTATGTACGTACAGTATGTACATATGTACGTGTGTGTTCGTGCATGTGGGCGTGCATGTGTGTGCCAGCCTTGAGAACTGTTAGGACATGTACTTTGTTCACTTGTTCTGGAGATATCTTAACAATCAAACCTTGTCAGACATGATCGAGGGCACCATTACTGCATCAATATTAAACTTGCTTTAATCAGCTAGAATGGGCAGTTTTAAGAGATTTTTCATATACAGATATTGCAGTTTTTTTGTATGAGGATCAATATTACAGTTTATCAATATGAATATTCTATGCAATCTTTATAATATTGCTCATTGACTGGTGAAACTGCATAATAATATTATACGTACAGAAGTGCCTTGTCAAAACACTCACAGTATCAATTTAGAGACGGTATACATATTTGGTCAGTAGTAGCAGCTTGTGATTGTATTGAAGGCAACTAATCTAAGAGGAATTATTGTGGGTGATCATCTCTTGTTGGATGATCTCCACATGTATACACACACACACACACACACACACACACACACACACACACACACACACACACACACACACACACAGAGAGAGAGACTGGAAGATAACAATAACAATCTATAATACTAAGCATGCACCTAGACACACAGACTGAGAGATAACAAATAACACTCAGTAAATACCAAACACAAAACACCAAACAATTATCACTTGATAGCAAACATCAAACTTGTAGAATAGTTAAAAACATTATACATAATGTGCACATATACACATGCACCAATGCAGACATGCACGCACACACACACATGCGCGTGCACACAGACAGACACAGATACCCAGATTGGAAGATAATAATAACAATCTGTAATACTAAACATACACCTAAACACACATGTATAACAATAGTACTTTGAAGTACTGTGCCCTCATATATTATGAATGTGCATTATGCACTAACCATGCAGTCCAATATTATGTCTGTTTGTACATATATGTAGGGGGAAACCTGTATATACAGACCCCCTAAAGGACCGGTAAAAGGCAGTCTCTTAGGTGGTCTTTATAAAGAGGTGCTGTACTGTAGTTGAATTAATCTACTGGATTCTGCTATGGACCTGATGATGATCAGTGAGATATGTTGTTTCAGAGCACATAGGCTCATCAGAGTACATAATGATACATATAATAATACACATTATGCTTTTAATGTACATTTTAAAGGAGGCGTATGTTATAGACCTTGATGCTATTTTCATCAGGATTTGTTTAGGGTATCTACTCTACTACAGGAAATCAAATAAAGCCCAATAATTAGTTTATGATGATCAGAAATTTGTCTTTAAGATGTTTTCCTTAGTGTATTCCAGTTGTATATTATGTGTACAGGAAGACCTTCAAATACGGGACTTATCCCTATTACTTCACTTTGGCTTCAATTTCACCTTTCTGGTCACATGAATCCCCACATGACCCTATATGTCTCTGGAAACCAACAGGAGTGCATAGTTCATGACATAGAACACCTTTTATGGCTTAGGGAGGGCTTGTTTATTGACACTGATAATGATTAAACAGTGAATAATTGATTCAATAATGTGCCCTTTGAAGGTGACACATGTCACATGTAGCAAAGTAGCGTGAATGAGCAAAATATACACCCCCATGTTGACTAGCAGCATATTTGTATGTACTATGAACGGTACTTAGTAAGATGCTATATGATACTATACTAAAATATAATGGTAATCTGGTTAAATTGGCTAATTTGATAAGTGTACTTTCAAAGGTCAGCTGCACGTGAGATATTTATAAGTAGATCCTTCAAGGAAGCTCCACACTTGGAGGTTGGTGCACAGAGAGAACCTTCAACTGGGTCCAGTGGATTGCCATATGCCAGGAGGTCAGTGTATGCAGGTACAATACAGTAGGAGGAGCTAGGTCCACCTTAGCACATTGAGGATTGAGGGTGTTTGGTTGAGTGTTTCTGTGCTCTAATCATTATGTATGTACACAGCAGTAAGGAATTCTACAATAAAGGGAATTTGTGAAAAGAAATCTCGTTTGCAATTGGATGGTTTTTGGGTTGTACTGACTACTTTTGTAATGATCAATTTGGCTATTATTCCAGAGATTGCACAACACCTTATATTATTATGGTTGATTATATATGATTATAGAATGGTGTTTGTCTAGTTAAGGGACATTATTGAATTAGTGGAGTAATAAATGATACCCACCCACCTACGACACACACACAAATAGGCTTATACTGTATGGCATGCATTCAGCTTCATAGTTGTACAAGCCCAAGCACAAACACAGTGTACTATGCTGCCTTGACAGGTAATTTCTATGATACATAGTTTAAACTTTGTTTAGACTTCAAAACTGTATTTCATTTTCATACAGGAAATGTCACTTATGAAGACTTTTGCCCTTTTGCAACTCTTGCTTATAATGAACAATGGTGAGATGCAATGACAATGTCCTGATTTACATAATACATAAGTACGTATACGTGTGTATTGTTTGCATAATACTGACTTCGGCAATACAAACTGTACATACACTCTACTATATTCGTACACACACACACACACACACACACACACACACACGCACACATACTGTATACACATATGTATGTACACGTACATTGACATGTACACATACCAACCATACTTTACTGATGTACATACGTGTATGGATATGTACTGTCAAATTACTGCGCATACACACTCGACATGCATACTCATGCACACCACTCGTAAGGTTTCATTTGCTACATATGTAAACAGAAAACCACTTCTCTCATACTATCGTACTACAGTAATTCTAACTATCATATTTGTATGCTGTATTGTAGTCTCAGTTCAGGCTGTCACACTCCAGATACAAGGTGGCTCCACAGTGCATGTAGGAGATAGAGTGAACATCACCTGCACCTGTGACCTCATCATATGTTTCCAAGGGGTACACTTCAGGATCAGTGGAGTGGAGTATAGCTACAGCACCTTGGAGGGTGGAGGAGTGACCGACTACAACCTGGGTTACACAACTGATTGGAACACATCGACCATTATCTACACACTGGTCTTGGTCAATGCAACAGTGGACGACAATGGGACCACATATCAGTGTACTCCATCTACACATGAAGGAGAGGGAGACTGGAGCAACACTGAGACACTGACTGTACTGGGTGAGTTATGTATTCCAAGTGCATAATACGCTGGTGTGTACATGAATGTATACCTTGTGCACAAGATATATTGAAATTATTATTATACAGTATGTCCTGCAGCTGTATGTACGTACATATACAACATAATATTATACGTACGTGTATATTTCATTATACATATGTACGTATAAAAGGACAGTAATTTTCTTACACATCGTAAGGCATCCTAATGGGATGTTGTCACACTTCATGATTGCCTATAAAAGCCTTAGAAGTTAGCATCAAGGGACACATATACCCAGCTGTCTCAGTGACCAGAGAGAAAGTGCTACATAGGGGAGAGAGCCGACAATGAAGCCAGTAGAACCAGCCCTGCTTGCCTTTGCAGTCATTTGTTTGGGTCAGACAGTGTGCTTTGCAAGTACGTACGTAAGTGTGTACACTACATGTAATATTACAGTCTGAACTGTTTAAGAAGACCACTTTGTGGGAAGGTGGTCTCTGTAGGTTCATGGAAATACTTTAGAGATGCTTTCATACAGTTGAGTTTATATACGTAGCTTGATGATGCTTCTTTAGCAGGAGTTGCCAGTATCTATGTACAGGTGGTCTATATGTAGAGGTGGTCTCTATGTAGAGGGTGGTCTCTATGTAGAGGTGGTCTCTATGTACAGGTGGTCTATATGTAGAGGTGGTCGGTCTATATGTAGAGGTGGTCTCTATATGGAGGTGGTCTTTATGTAGAGGTGGTCTTTATGTAGAGGTTGGTCTCTATGTAGATGTGGTCTTTATGTAGAGGTTGGTCTCTATGTAGAGGTGGTCTTTGTGTAGAGGTGGTCTCTATGTAGAGGTGGTCTTTGTGTAGAGGTGGTCTCTATGTAGAGGTGGTCTCCATGTAGAGGCAGCCTCTATGTAGAGGTGGTCTCTATGTAGAGGCGGCCTCTATGTAGAGGTGGTCTCTATGTAGGGGTGGCCTCCATGTCTCTATATATGTAGAAGTGGTCTCTATGTAGAGGCGGCCTCTATATAGAGGTGGTCTCTATTTAGGGGCGGTTGCTATGTAGAGGTTGGTCTCTGTATGAGGATATTATGTATGCAATAAACATAGTGTGTATATGTACATACGTACATACATAACTGCTTAGCATGTACTGTGTGGGAGTTTTTCTAGTATACTTACGTAACAATAGAGCTGTATTGTATCGTATACTCAATGGAATCTCGGTAATAAGGTTCTAGCAAGTATGGCGAAGTCACATTGACTGTATGATGTACAGTACTAAACATATGACATTGCACTTACATAGTATATAGTAAGTAAGTAGTAACAACAGTATATACGTATAATATTATACATGTATATACAAGTATTCTACCACATAGTCTGTATCAAGTTTAATATTGTGTTGACCCTTTATTATGTATTGTGAACATATTCTTCAGCTACTGATGAACCAAGTCCTATTGAAATATCACTTGACCCACAAACTGCTCTGATTGGTGAAGACGTAGGAATAAATTGTACAGTTATGCAGAATATTCCAGTCCAGCCGAGGATAGCAGTGAATGATAAGGTGGAGACTATACAATCTCTAGCAAATAGGGATAAGTACACTTTGACCAGTTCCACATTCACCAATGGAGTAAAATTGTATGTCCTGACTCTACACAATGTCAGTGTGTCAGACAATGGGACAAGGTTTGAGTGTTTTGTGAGATTCAGTGGAGGAAGAATAACAAGTGGAACAAGGGTACTGAGGGTTGTGCAAGAAAGAATTACTGTGAATAAAGGTATTGGATATGGGGAAGGGTGTTCATGTACGTGTTTACATACGTACATATGTTTGTGTGTGTGTGCGTGTTGGTGTGTATTGCATTGACAGTATATAAGATTTTAAATTAGCATGTACTTATGTTGACTACATATGTACATATACATATCTCAGTAACAAAGATCCTGGAGAGAAACACTAGTACAGCTTCCAAACTGGCAATAAGTACGTATACTGCTTGCTCCTTAATGTCATTATCCTCATAATCTTCACATAAATTACAGTACTTTACATACAGTAAGTATGTATGTATGTACATACACATATGAGTCACTCACTGCACATGACCCTGAGTGAACCTCTTTGATTTGAGACTTGTTTGATGTGTACATCCTGTATTGCACCCGCCAACAATAATGGCAGCGTCACAACAGTAGTCTTAGTAAAGTTTCTTAAAATCGTTAGTTGTTCTTCTACAGGAGATATGTTCGCCGAAAATAATCACAGCGTAGCGATTTATTCAAGTTACAGCGTCACAACAGTTGAAAGTACAGTAGTCTTACTTAAGACTAAGAGGAGTTTCTGTAAATCGTTAGTAGTAACTAAGTTGTTAGGGAAGCGTCATTCTACCGTAGATATGTTCTCCTTATCGTCCTTTTGGTAGCGCGGGAGTGGAGGCTGTTCCTCGTATCTATATACGTGCAGGGCGAAATTCGTCCTCGAAAACTTTCAAAAACTCCTCTGTTGGTTGAAAATTATTTCAATCTGTAATTTGGTCTATAAAACTAAAAAGGATCGACACATTCGGCGGGATCCATCGAACAGAGTGGTACAGCAGCAGTTTGAAAGGATACAAGCTAGTTATGTCCTTCCTAGGTGTGCTGCAGCGGATATACAGTGCCTGATTGAATTCCTTGGGCTTCGCGCCCTCGGAATTCAATCAGGCACACTATATCCACTGCAGCACACCTGGGAAGGACATAACTACTACGTATAAATTTAAAATTTTGCACAATGTATAATAATAGTATTGTATGGTGTGTAATTATAATACATCATAGTATAAATACAAAATTATGTTCTATGTGCTGTTAATGCAAGGGCTTTCTAGTGTTGAAAACCTATACACACCCACAACACACAAAGCATCTGTTTAATGTGGTTAAATCCTATTCATCTTGGTCGTGATCTTCCATGAACATGTCCCTGCTTTGTACCAAGAGGCCCATTCTGTGAAGCTTGAAGTCCTTACAGAATGTGAGTGGGTACAGGACGAGTCCAAAGTACATGGCCCACTCACCTAATACAAATGCCCTGTAACCTGCTGGTATGTCCCAGAATAGGGAGCCCACACCACCTAGAGAGTGTAGAGTACGTGCAATGGAGGCAGCATAGAACATAAACATGTACTGTATGTACATGGAATCAGCTATTCAGCAATATGTGTACTGTACATACATACTATATGTATGTACAGTACAGCAATACAATACACAGTACACTTGTGTGATGAAACAAATCCAATACAGCACCAGGTACTCCAAGTATAATATACATTTATATTATTATAGTGAAATACCTACACTGTACAGATAACATGATCATGGGTGCCACTTTAGGGTTTCTGCCAATAGTAGATAATGCTGCTCAAAAATTGTGTTGGATAGTCCTTGCTCAATATGAACACACATGGCGTAGTGTGGTATGCACACACCAACTTACACACGATGCCTGCAACTAAGTGAAATACAGACAAGGGGAGCTGTATGGCAAGAACCACACCATGCCCCCCATAGACCTTCTGTAGCTTGCAAGTTATTCCGGTTTGGATTGTGTACATTACTAAAAGGCTGATAAACTCGGCTACTGCTGCGACATTGTGTACTTCACCCACAGGTTTGACACTCTGAGAATGAGAAAAGGACCTTGTGGAATAAAAATGTACGCTGAAGAATAACAAGTACTTTGAGTGTAAAAATCTCACAGACCGCCTATGGTCCTGCAAATGTGAATTGCTTGTTATGTTTTGTAGAGGACAATATTTTCGTTTTTAAAAGGTATAACTTCCAAAGGAAGCTTCCTAGTAGATATGAAGACTTTCAAGAGTTCATTGGTAGTTGAAAGATTCATAAGTTGAAACTATGATAATCAGGAAGTTGTATGCAGCCTTTTGACATCATGCTTCTAGACATTCCAAACGTCCATCATTTTTGTGTTCACTATAAACATTGCTTCAGGACTTTTTTAAAGTGAGTAGAAGGATGTCTTTGACAGCCCACAAACCTTCCTCCTTTGTGAGATATATATATGTATGTACATTCAGTTGTATATACGATCAGTTCAGGTTGATTTCTTTAGATCTAAACCTACTGTAGCTACTGTACTTATATAGTAGTATTTACATGTACAGTACACACCCACAGCACACACATACAGTGAACACTCACTGATGCGGATTCAATAATGGGAACGTGAGATTGCATAATAGTACTTCAAATAAGTGGGTCTACTCTAACATCATACAATACGTAACAATAATACCCACTGTCTGTATGTACGGTGTATTTGTCCATATATATTACATGTACAGTATGCAAAGTACATACGTATTATACATATTATGTTGGTCAGTGTGTTGTGTGCATAGACAGGACATGCACAAGTATCATACAGACTGTGACAGTACTCAGTATATTAATTTTGATTGGATAACATCACAACAAAATGGCTGTCCCTTACACTCCATACAGTCATGCATTGGCATTATTTTGTAAAACCTCGCTAACACACTGCTATTAAGAGCTAATGTACTGTATAAGTACCAGAAGTAGTTTGCAGGGTTTAGTGATACTGGACATTATCAGGGTAACTTATTTAGACTGGAGGGCCTTTAGCCATTGGCTATTCTGACAGGCACCCAGTATACAAGCAAGTATACTGGGTGACATCACACACAGTATGTACACTTTCCATCACGCACCTGAAATCCTGCCAGAAGTAGCAGTGCTACCAATGTCAGTACAACAAAGAAGGCAAATGCCCGATTTGCATGACGAATGCATTTGATCCTCTCATAATGGCCCTGAATCTGCTTGTATCTGACGACCATAATGATGCCACCTATGAATGTACATACGTACATATGTACACATAGCACACTGGTGAGAACATACGTACATACTGTACAGAAGTGCACATGTACACACAATGTACCAAGCACAGACTGAACTATGTGTATTGAGGGAAATTTTTGTTTATGATATAACTTAGCAATAATATTATTAATTGCTCATAAACATCATTTTGCAAATTTCATATCAACAAGTTGTAGCGTTATTTGTGAACTAAAGTTTCTTGGCTATCAATGTAATTTCGCGAATCAAACAAAATCATGAAATGTGAAGATAAAATTGTAGAAATTACCTGCAATACATATTATATTATATTCAAGTGTGTATACAATGTTCAATGCACTGGTTGAACACATGTAAACAATTGTACATACGTACTGTGTACAAGGTACAGAGTGACATGGATAAAAGTATGTGCATAAGTGTATGTATGTTACAGTTCTGTACTGACAGTACATACGTACGTATGTACATAGCAAGTACATACATATATTGCACACACAGTACGCACATATGTACTGTACATTGTAAGTGCATATTATAGTACATATGTACAGTATGCATACATTATGTACAGTACGTATGTGTAAGCTCACCAATAATGATCTGAAGAGATATATTGAAGGTGAACACACCAGCTTCTGGTCCATATCTTGATGTTGAGCTGCTTGGAAGAAAAAGGATTACGAAGTTTATACACTCCTTGTAAAGCATGGCAGATGCTTGTAGCATGTTTGAGTTACTCTAGTTGATATGGTAGTATGTATGCAGAATAAACCAAGGTAAATGAAAATAAAAATTAACAAAACAACAATTGTATAGCATTACTTTGG
The DNA here is from genome assembly GCA_964020155.1 of Chondrilla cf. caribensis. Taxonomy (NCBI): domain Eukaryota; kingdom Metazoa; phylum Porifera; class Demospongiae; order Chondrillida; family Chondrillidae; genus Chondrilla; species Chondrilla cf. caribensis. The sequence continues at coordinate 3,450,539 of OZ026546.1, read as the reverse complement.
AATTACATACAGTAAAAGACAACAAACTGTGCTAGAAAGAGATTGGGTACACTATTAAGAATATAGCATGCATATTATGCACCCTAATTTGTAGCATAAAGATGTGCACACAACCACATATCCCAATTTGTGGTAACATCATAATTAGACAAGTATACTTGCATACACATACAGTACACATGCATACACGTGCACACACACAGACGCACACACACAACACAAACACACACATTTTGACACATACATGTAAGGAATAATATCAAATTTATGTAAATATGTTGTAAATAATTTGTTTCACAGATATACTTATGACAACAACAACAACAACAACAACAACAAAGTTGGAAGAAATTTCCACATCATCTGAAAACCCAACATTTCCATTACATACCATCAATACATATGAATGGCCCATACCAACAACAACAACCGCAACAACAACAACAAAAGCAAATTTTGCTACACCAATTGCCAAGCCAACAGCAACACCAGTGCAACCCACACCAGCAAGTGAGTGGAAATTGAGTATTTGTGAATCTGGTGGCTAAATCTCACAATGTCTACTAAAGGGGGTAACTGAGGCTCAGAATTATTGAGTGAGTGCGCAGCCATCAGAGTTTGTAAAATAAACAATCAATGTTCAGATCCTTAGATCGTCCTCTACAGGTATAAAACTGATGAGGGGATTGTGTTCATGTACATACACCACACACACACACACACACACACACACACACACACACACACACACACACACACACACACAGGTATATAACAGAAAGTACTGACCTTATGGTAGGAAATAAAGCTGAAGTGTGTCCCAGGGATACCGATATTGTGTACCTACATTAGTATAGGACACACACTAGTCATGAGTATAGAACACACACTAGTCATGAGTATAGAGTACACACATTATTCATCGGTATAGGACACACACCAGTGCAACTTGCTGAAATAGTAGTACCTGGGTTAGTACATACTCCTGGTTAGGGAGTACACTACACTGTACTCCTGATTAGAGGAGATTTGGTGTATCCTTCAAGGTATTCACTAAGTACGTTGGACTGTATCATTGTAAGGAAACACAAGAATTCGATCCCCTACAACTGGTACAACTGGGGCTACGACTGTGTTTCCTTCCTAAAAGTGGTATAATCCATTACACTACTAAACATGTACATTTATTATTATTACTCACACGCGTATTATAAGAACACAAAATTCACATTAATACTATGTACATATGTACTGTTGTCACAATGCTATAACTGGACTATAATGAAGAGTGTAAACTATCAAGAGTGAGTACCTACGTTAGAATTGGTCCTAGAATAGCCACTGAAGCGTAAATCACGGGGAGGTCTTCCCAACCGCAACACCTTCTGAGACACATTGCTTCTTGAAATTGAAATGGTGGATAATTAGCATCAAAGCCCTTTGTTACTATATATACATTAGAATATTAGATCAAGATAAAAATGGCTCTTTGTTACTAAATTGCTATTGTCCTTTTTAAAAATCACCATAGTAACTTACTGTATATATGAAAACACACACACATGGATGCTATACATACATATGTACATATGGACACACATACATCACACACACACACACACACACACACACACACACACACACACACACACACACACACACACACACACACACACACACACACACACACACACACAATACTCTCAATGTACACACAATATGTACACGCAAGCACACTTCTGCTGAAACTGGAAGTGTATACAAGACAAGCTTTCATTGAAAACTTATAGAGAAGTAGAGGTAAACACACTAAAATGTTGAATGTATATACACAATCACACACGTACACACAAACACACATGTACGTACATGTACACACACGTGTACACACACACACACACACACACACACACACACACACACACACACACACACACACACACACACACACACACACACACACACACACACACACACACAAGCATACTGTTATTGAGAAACATATCAATACATTAGAAGTTAAATTGTTGAAAATGTGTATGTACATATACACTAATGGACATTCAGATTCATAATAATTGATATCAACTACACCTGTTGACTAAATACTGACACATACACCTGTTGGTTTGTGATCAGTTAACTCCCAGGCCCAACTGTAGCAGTATAGCATAATCCAAACATTATAATGTTCCAGCTATGTAGCTAGTTGGATCTAATGAACTAATAATAAAAATTATAATAATAAAAGAAGTTCTAAAACAGCCGAATCAGACCTTGGGATCTGAGGACAGAGATTGCATCAGAGAAGAAGTGATGGCTGATAAGTTGTATATAGTTGGTCTTGGCCATAAATGTAATTGATACAATTGGAAGTGTGTACTAGACAATCCAGACCATTGGTCACATTTGGGAACTGTTGCATTCTGAATTTCACAGTATCAATGAAATTCTAACTCAGTAGGTCAAACAAGGTCAAGAGATATACCCCATGTAACATACGTGTGTAGACCAACGTATATACGTACATGTACAATAATATGTGGCATGTAGTGGGGGGTTGGAGTGCAAAGCGTCCTCAAATACCTGCACACTCCCCTTTGCTAATGCACACTTCCCAGGCCATGTAGGTAATTATTGTTATCAAGATTTCCAATAACTACTAGTTGCCTAGCAGCACATTGTTCAGCTTCAATAACAATTCTGCTGGAGAGCTAGTATATGATTATACTATTTTATACAGAAGCAAACCACATTTATACTATTTTATACATACAGAAGCAAACCCATAACAACTAAAGTACCTCTGGTAGGGTTGTAGTGGATGTACAGACGCTTTGACCTGATTGTTAACAATCAAGCCAAATTGTCTGTATACTTTGTCTGTACATCAGTTACAGCTCTAGGGAAAGTTTAGCCGTTGCATAAATTGGCATGTTGTAATAGACTTATTGTATTCTTGTTAGTTACAGGCGAATATGATACATGATGCATGGTCCTAGTTCACTTATATCCCTCTATTTCGAATTTAATTACATTTCTCACACTTATATTGTACAGCTACTGGAGGATCCGGTCAGATCAGCATATCACTAGACCCACAGCCTGCTCTGATTGGTGAAGACATACGAATAAAATGCACTCATAATATATCAAGTGTTATCAATTACCATCCCTGGATAGCAGTGGATGGGGAAACAACCACTTTGAATACTCTAACAAGTCAAGAAAAGTACAGTTTGAACAAATCCGCAATCATCGATGGCGAGGCAGTGTTTGTTGTTATTGTGCACAATGTCAGGGAGTCAGACAATGGGACAAGGTTTGAGTGTTATTTTGTATTGAATGGAGGAGGAGAGATCAGAAGTGGTACAGTAGCTCTGAGGGTCAGACACATGCATAAAGGTGAGGGAAGCTACATATCAGCAATGTTTGTAATTTACTGCAGGCACCAGTTGGGTATCTTTCTCCTCTCTAACTTTAGACACACTAACACATAGTCTGTATCAACATGAAGGAATATTAATACTGTATAATACTGTATATGTACTGTAAGTATGCATATGTATTATTCTAGCTATACATGCAGGAAGTGCTGTACATTTACACTCTGGAATGATAGAAGTTTACATAATTTTGTCGTATGCACAGGTGGACCTAGCACAATCCCCACTGCACCCACCACTGTGAAGGGATCCTTGTACACTTCAGATCTCAGTGAAATAGTCAGCACACAAGTGCTAACTCTAGAGCAATCAACATTCCGTGTAAGTTAATTAATACACATAGGCCCGACATATAAATAATACATAGTAGATGTAAAGTATTAGTAGGGTTGAGAATTACACTACATACTAATTTACATTCAATATAAGACTTAGTATATTACGCAGGTTTCTCCAACAATTTTGGTTGCTCCAGAAACCTCAACAGGTAGGTCATGTGTACGTAGTTGGTCGAGTGCATGTTTAGTATTGAGTTGCACAATATATATATCACAAGCACTCACATGCACTATCTACACACTATATGCAGGCCCCTATGTACTATTTCCACTTATGTATGAGATGTTATCTTATGTAATGCACATATGTATGTATATACACTGTATGCCATCTTATTGTTCCTGCATAAATGCACTTTACAGTATTGTGAATATTTACAAATTTCTGTCTACAAAATTAATACAGTTGAATTGTATGCCATCCTCATACCAGCGGGAGTACTGGTAGCATTGTTGGTCATCTCACTCCTCATCATTATGATCATGTCTCTTGTGTTAGGTAAGTGTACAGACAAAAGTATCTATATACATAGGTCTGCATATTTATGCATATAGCATTATGTACATACATATGAACACATGTCCACCATGTAGAGGTGAACGCAATATTGTTGATCATAGGTGTAGGTACATAGCTAGTTTCCCAGTGTAGGGGCAAAGAGATCAATGCCCTAATAAACTCATAGTCATGCACTACAATACATTTTGTGAAACAAACATACTTACTGCATTCAGATATACTGTATACTGTACGGCTGTCCACAGCTTATAGTGATCCACATGATGCATGTATACATCAATGTAGTTAAGAGAAGACGGCATGAACGGGAACGGGGCATTAACGAAGTAGAAATTGAAGAAATTCTTGAAGAGAGAAAAGAGAACAGTTATGTCATGTGATATTGACAAATATACAGTTGGACGCAGTTATATAAAATTGAATTTCTATGAAGACAATAATCTTCACCATTGTTATATGCTACGTATATTAATTACTTGAACATTATATACTGTATGACGGCAGTGTGTATGTACGTATGTACGTATTTGTGTGTACATGCGTGCATATGCATGCATGTGTGTGCCAGCCTTGAGAACTGTGAGGACATGTACTTTGTTCACTTGTTCTGGAGATATCTTAACAATCAAACCTTGTCAGACATGAATGGGCAGTTTGGCGAGATTTCTTTTATACAGATATTGCACATTTCTTGTATGAGGATCAATATTGCAGTTTATCAATATGAATATTCTATGCAATCTTTATAACACTGGTCATTGACTGGTGAAACTGCATAAAATATTATACGTAAGCGCCTTGTCAAAACACTCATAGTATCAATGTAGAGACAGTATACAGTGTACTTGTTCAGTAGTAGCAGCTGGTGATTGCAGTCAAAGGAAATAATCCAAGAGGAATTATTGTGGGTGATCATCTCTTGTTGAATGTTTTACACATGTAGTGTGATGTTCAGGATGGATGAAACACACACGCACGCACACACACACACACACACACACACACACACACACACACAGACACACAGACTAGAAGAAAACAATAACAATCTGCAATACTAACAGACTGAGAGATAACAATAACACTCAGTAAATACCAAACACCAAACAATTATCACTTGATAGCACCACACACACACACACACACACACACACACACACACACACACACACACACACACACACACACACACACAACACACACGCACCTTATACATTCCAAACAACATCAAATGTCCCTTTACTATAAGACTGTCAATTAATGAAAACATTGTGGTGTGGACAAAGTCCTAAACTCTTCCAAATCTCTTCCATGTCAGTTAGATTACTGTTGCTGTTGATGACTACACATTTGGTATACTATTTGAAGCAAAAGGCACTTGGCATTATGACATATAATAATAATGACAATGCTCATTAGTATAGTTATCCTGCCTCTGCTTGCAAGTTGGACATGACTGATCCACCAAAGCATTCACACAATCAGTTGAAGTAGCAGTGAATGACGATATCCCTCTAATATATGATACTAGGTGAAAAAGGTATTACGTGTAGAGGACAAAGAAAGCCCACCCAAGACACATCATTGTCTCCTCGATCTGCCTCTTTGTGAAAGGAATGTACACACGTACACATGACATTGTACAGATTCTAAGGATGTTTTACATGCATACATGCGCATAAATACATACATATATACATACATATAATACACATATGCATACATATGTACAACATATATGCATATAATAATTTACAATTTATTATTCAATAATTCAATTGCCTTAATTGGAAAGAAATTCTGAGGTCTAAGGGCCATTTGTCACTGTACACATAATGATACATATAATCATACATAATATGCTTTTAATGTACGTACATTATAATGGAGGTGCTATAGCCAATTTCAAAATGGTTGTCCAAATTGCAAATGGCGTGATGTCATAGTGCTATGTAAATCACCTAATGTATATGATATGTTACATAAGTCACCATTTATTGCTAATGTATACGTAACGCCATTTGCATTTGCCATTTGGACAACCGTTCTGAGATCGGCTGTATAGACCTTGATGCTATTTCATCACAATTTGTTTAGTATATTTACTCTTTTGCACTACTACAAGAAATCATATGAAGCTAAAGAATTGGTTTATGATAATCAAGAATTTATCTTGGAGATGTTTTCCTTAGTCTGTTCCAATTGTACATTATGTGTACAGGAAGACCTTCAAATACGGGAATTATCCCTAGTACTTCACTTTGGCTTCTATTTCACCTTTCTGGTCACATGAATCCTCACATGACCATATATGTCTCTGGAAACCAACAGGAGTGCATAGTGTCGTGACACAGAACACCTTATATGGCAAAGGGGAAAATTTGTTTACTGACAAGGATAATTGAAACAATGAATAATTGAATTAATAATGTCCCCTTCGAAGGTGACACGTCACATGTAGCAAAGCAAGATGAATCAGCAAAATATTCATCCCCATGTTGACTAGCAACATATTTGTATATGTACCATGCACAGTATTTGGTAAGATGCTGTATGATACTATACTAAAATATAAATTACCTTTGGAGATCGGAATCATTATCATCATCGTGCACAATTATAGGTTTTTTGGGCCCTTTGGGGAGAATCTTGTCAGTGTGTTGGTAATGCTGCTATTAGCTGTGTGTCCTGCCTGGCTCTGATGATTACCAATGTATAGTCACATCATCTCTGACACTTAGTAAGTACCTGCAGTTATACTCAACAACCTGTTTCATTATCACTTTGATTGCTACTAATTTTACATGTGTCTGAAGTTACATGCGAAATTAATTTTGATGTACAAAATTTGGACACCATAATAAAAAAGCTATGTGTCATACATAAAAGTCCAAGACTTACAGAATGAACACGAAGAAGGTGAAAACAACAAAAAAATCTAATGCGTTGTTAAACATGTCTAAATGTAAACTTACAACCAATACAAGGAAACATTGGACCAGGTTAATAGCAACTGCATAACAGAACAATGATCAGATGATTTCAGCCATGGCCACTTTTCCAGTGCTCCCTGTATTGTGCAATATACCAGTGTCTCCTGTACTTCCTGTATTGTGCAACATACCCGTGCTTCCTGTACTCTCTGTAGTACTGTGCAAATGCCTTGCATTACCCCCAGTTCCCTTCAGGTAGTACTCTACAAGCTGGTACTGAGTAGGGCACAGCGAGGATAAGTGAGGTCTAACTGCATCCTCCGAAACTTGCAGCATGGCAACAATACATCCTACTGTGGCCATGCGAACAGAGCCTTGCTTGTGGCTGAAGTGCTGGAGAGAAGAGAACATCACTTTATGACTCTAATGCGGTAAGTGGAGTGTAATGTATTAAGGATAAAACATACATATACATAATACTACTAACCATGTGCACACATGCACGCACGCATGCACACACGCACGCACAAACACACACACACCTTATCAACTGTATATAGTAGGGAGCTGATATGTGGTGATATAGTCTCCTCATCACACAGTGGAAGGATCTAGAAGTGCAGACATTACACAGAAGTACAGACATCACACTCAAGTACAGACATCACACTCAAGTACAGACATTAACCTCAAGTACAGACATCACACTCATACACAAATATCACACTAACCCCCATGTGCAACAGACATCACACTCATGTGAAGAACAGACAACAAATTCAAAGACAAGCATGAAACTCAAGTACAGACATCACAGCCAAGTGTGGAACAGACATAAAACTCACAATGGTCAACATCTTTAGTGCAAGGTGAAAGAGTGGGTATGAGTTAGATTGTGATAGATCAACAAGCAGAGGAAGGACATGGGAGGGACTGAGGACTGGTGCAAAAAAGGTAGCACTTCCTCACAGAATACTTCTTCCATCTAACAAGAGAGAGATACAAATCTATGTCTAGGTCTCATGTACCAAAAGAATAATATATTGTATCAAGATACACACAGGGACAGGATAATGTGTAATCCACATGAACACAACTACTGTACAGTGGTTTCATGACAGTTTGTACATTTTTACATGTATGCAGCACACACAGACACACACACACACACGCACACATGCATGCACACATGTTAACAGGCCCACACATGCAAACTCACCCATCCACCCACCCCCCACACCCCCACACACACGCATGCATGCACACATGTTAACAGGCCCACACATGCAAACTCACCCATCCACCCACCAACCCACCCACCCACACACACATACATACACACCCACACCCACACCCACACCCACACATACCCATACCCACACACACACACACACACACACACACACACACACACACACACACACACACACACACACACACACACACACACCTCTTTATCCTGACAAGACTTCAACACTTTAGTGATCACCAACTCAGTCACATTCTTGAGGACGTCAGGCTTCACTTTGACAACCTCTCTGAACACCCTCAGAGCTAGTATCTTCACTTCACCACTTTCGTCCTGCATCAACTCCATCAGCTTGTGCAGGACTCGGCTGCTGTGTTCATCCCAGTTGCAATGATCTGGACTAGCAACCAACTTGGACAGGGAGTTCAACGACTTCAACTTCATGTTGGAACTGCACAAAAGGACATATGTCACATGTATATCACATGTACATCACGTGTACATCACATGCATATCACATGTACAGTACATGTACAGCAAGTGTACAGCACATGCACAACACATATACAGCAGGTCTACACCACACGTACACATATACGTATATGCATGCATGCATGTATTACCATATGTAAGCCCACCGGTAGGTTATCAATACAAAACAACTACAATACATGACTGACAAGGGGGAATTCCGGGGAGTTCTACATATATGACCCTGGATGGTGCCATCACTGACAATCATTCTGCAATAAGCAACACTGTAATACATGTGCACGCAGTACCTGGTATCCTTGGCCGATAAGCGCTGCAGGATCTCACCAACCAGGTCTACAACTGCTTTCTCACCTATATGCAACCACATACGTATGTACACACTTGTATTATGCACATGTACGTACATAGTACAATACATGTATGCATTTTTATATGCGTGTTTTCATTTTGCACACATGTATGTGCATTAACAAGTGCATATAATATAGGTATAGATAATACTGTACATTGGCATCATTACATATGTACCGTATGTGTAATCCAAACAGACAGACCAAGTGCCTGACTATATGAGTGTACCACAACAGACTAAGGGCTTGTACTGTGAGTGTACTATGTACAGAAACTCACAACACTCACTCGGACTTCATTGAGTCAGCTTTGCTAGACGGTTCAATACGTGGAGAGATGTCTTCTTGCTCGGATGCCGCACCTTAACAGGTTCACCCGCTGTCTCCCGCACTTTGGTGTCGTCCCATCCTTTGGCTGCTGTGTAGTGACGTAGGGACAGTTCAGATGACACACTGAAGGAAGCACTTGTCTTCATTCAAGAGGCCTAGGTGGACAGACTACGATTTCTGGGAGAGGAACTATTGCCCTTTGATGTTTGACCACGAGGCTTTACATCTTTTTTGGATCCGGACCACCTTCTGTAAAGAGGACTCTCCTTGTTGTTACCGGGTGTGGCTGCAGGGGGTGGCCTGTGGGAACCACTCCGTCCACTACTGGGTGTGGTCACATTGGAGTGGAGTTCTGGAGAGCCTTTTGATGTGGAACTGGGTGTGGTTCGGACATGAGAGCTCCGACAACCGTTCAACCCACCATTGGGTGAAGATTTGATGTGTGAGTTGCCAGAACCGTTCAACCCACCATTGGGTGAAGATTTGATGTGCGAGTTGCCAGAACCGTTCAACCCACCACTGGGGGAGGTTTTGGTGTGAATGCTGGAGGAGTCATTCGATCTACTTTTGCCCGTAGCTGTAAACTGTGATTTGTGAGGCTCAACGTATAGTTCATCCATGTCAAACTCTGACAAACTCTGTCCCCTTCTCTTCACCACCTGGGGAGACTCTTGGTCTCCTGACACGGGAGTGGAATTGATCACAATACGAGGAAAAGTCAGTGATTTCGACTGTAGCTTCCGAGGATGGTGACTATCACGGTCGTTCTTCCCAGTGTGGGACTGAAGGATAGAGAAAATACAAAGTCAACCCTGTAATGTCCTGTACATGTACGTACGTACTGTGTTGTGTTGTGTACATACACAGTCATACCTCTCTGTCTATATACGTACATGATACCGTGTATCCAGAATGGTAGCAACATCAAAGAGACCAACAGGTAAGGGTAGGTGGTCCTAATATACAGGTCGTGAAAATATTCAGGCTATGGTAGGTGGTCCTAATTGCAAAGGTTATCATCGCAACAGATTACAAAAACTAACAACAAAAAATACCTTGTTGTAAAGTAAAGGAGACATCTTCATTGTCGCCATCTGAAGAGTGTCCGTTGTTGAATATCGATGCTTTCTGTGGCCAATTGAGATCACTGGGTTGCGTGGGCGTAGGGGTCATCGTGAGTGACTGCGATCCAGACAATGGGGAATCCAAGTTCAACGAGTAGTCTAAAATGGGACCCATTCCGGATTCAGATATCCCACTACTGGAAGTCTGTCTTGGGATCACACCAGATGGACTGGGGAGACTGTCGTTGGGAGAGTTGGGACCTTGGTCTCTGAACCTCTCCCTGCGCTCCTTTGCGACAGCTGCTTGCTCTCTCACGGAATCAAGTTGGGCGTCAATGCTCTGAAAGTGGAAGTCCGTTGACTGGCGACACACATTAGCTCATCCTGTACACCAAGATGGACATGTGGAAACAGCGCATTAAGCTCATCTCGGTTGAAAATACCTAGCTACATAGTACGTACGTAATAATCACCATCTTATTTCGAGTGAGGATCACTTAGCTATGGCCCGAGCTACTTTCAGGATATGTACTGATAAGTACATACAATACTAGTGTTACACAACACAAATTAATTAGTTTCAATCAGTCTGTTTGCAGTTATTCTCTGGTGGTAGGGGGTGTTTGAGAAAAAAACACTAAAACACGGCCGGTCCAGGAGATCAAGCTCATTCCATCCCATAATCTTTTCCTAGTAATCAGTTACAGAAGGCCCCTGGACACTCAGCACCACTAATACATTTTGAATGTATAAAGTGATAGTTGGTGTACGAGGAACAGGAAACGTATGTGAATAAGGAACAGGAAGTGTTTGATGTACAAGGAAGAGGAAATGTTGAGCATATGAGAAACAGGAAGTGCTTGGTTTACTATGAATGGGAATATGTAGTTGACGGTAAAGCAAACAGGAAATGTTCGGTGTACATTCAAGGAACAGGAAGTGATTACTACTGACGACAGACATAATACATTGATAAAACATTTCACCTTATTGGACACTAATTACAATACCAGCTGGAAAACATTATTTACAAACAATGCCAGTACCTACATACGTACATTGTTCACAAACACAGTCCTGGGAAAACATTGTTTACAAACGCTAGAATCTCCCATGGAGAGGTTCACTCACTTTCCTTATTTCCAGTGTGCGAGTTGACTTTGCCGTCCACCATTAGCACGATAGCAGACAGTGTACCCGAGTACAGGGAGAGAGATGTTTGCAGGTGGTGGGGGGAGATAGCAGAGGACCCACTGCAGCAGAGACACAATGTGGATTAGTATGGAGTAATACAGCATGGTACAGTACAGTATGGTATAGAACAATACAGTACAGTACATCATAGCATAGAACAGTACTATACACTATAGTATAGTACAGTACAGTACAGTACATTATAGTATAGTACAGTACAATACACTATAGTATAGTACAACACAGTACAGTACATTACAGTACAGTGTGTGTGTACGTACATCTATTACATTCAACAAAATAATGAGAATTATGATTGTCCAAGTTAACATCAGCTAGTCATAGTTGTCCAACAGTGTCTGCCTGGTGCCAGCAATACTCTACACAGCAAATGACCCAGAGAATCACCTGTTCAGACCATGTTTGAGGAGATCGAAGGCGTTGCAGCAGATCATTCTCAAATTGTGCATTGTCTTCAGCTGCGAACCTGAACACAGGAACCCGTGAAAAATACACCAAATAATAACAAGCCCATTCACTAGCATGCCACATTGTCTCAGATATGTAAGCAGTTTGGTGCAGTAATGATTATAATACACTCTCCGGTATACATAAGATGGTTATATCATATTTTATGTCAACAGTATTAAACTTCTGTGTTAACAGTACTCACCCAATGTCTATCTACATTAGCAGTAAATGTAGGGACTTGACAAAGTTT
>OZ026546.1:3417899-3432899 GCA_964020155.1 Chondrilla cf. caribensis | reverse complement strand
AGATCACATTACAGTTAGACCAAACATACGAGGTGTGCACTTGAACGAGTTTCATGTGTATACATACAAATGTCACCGCACCCCACCACCCACGGGTTAAGAGCAGCATTCATACCAATGTTATCCCACCCCACCACCCATGGGCTAAGAGCAGCATTCATACTAATGTCATCCCACCCCACCACCCATGGGCTAAGAGCAGCATTCATATCAATGTCATCCCACCCCACCACCCACAGGCTAAGAGTAGCATTCATACCAATGTCATCCCACCCCACCACCCATGGGCTAAGAGCAGCATTCATATCAATGTCATCCCACCCCACCACCCACGGGCTAAGAGTAGCATTCATACCAATGTCATCCCACCCCACCACCCATGGGCTAAGAGCAGCATTCATATCAATGTCATCCCACCCCACCACCCACGGGCTAAGAGCAGCATTCATACCAATGTCATCCCACCCCACCACCCATGGGCTAAGAGCAGCATACATATCAATGTCATCCCACCCCACCACCCATGGGCTAAGAGCAGCATACATACCAATGTCATCCCACCCCACCACCCATGGGCTAAGAGCAGCATACATACCAATGTCATCCCACAAAAAGGAAAAGAAAAACGACAAATAACTATAAATGTTAAAAGTAATGATGTAAAGGATCTAGACTGCACCATCACTCCACATAGGGTAGGAGGGGTGGTTTAGATTACCATTTCCACATGATCTCCCCCTCCCCCCCCTCTGTGATACAGGTATAGTGTTGGTTTACACCCGAGTAGTATTTAGTGCCATAATATTAATGCACGCACGCACTGTGTATACACAAAAAGCTACTAATATCTCACCCCTCGGGGAAAATATTAACCGATAATTTCCCGCTATTCTCTCTATTACTTGTGAGGGGTGGGGTGGGGGTGCATGCTGATAGGTATGTACACTCACAATATGCGTGTGCATGTTACAATCATACACTACATACTGCTTGGAGAATCGTATACACTGTGTGCTTTGGCGATGAAGAGATTTGTCGCGAATAAGGCATTACCACACATAACTGTTATCGTTGCAACTGGAACGTACCAACTCCCATGGATACCGAAGATTTGGGTCAACTGTAGAATACGATCACGATTGACGCCCGTATGTAATAGTTGTGATTTGGTTTTAGGGTTAGGGTTGGTTTATGGTTTAGTTTATTAAGCGCCCGGGGCTGTGATCGTATTCTACAGTTGATCCGAAGATTTTCTCCCGCTTGGGGTCTGAAACTCGTACACGTACTGCGTCTCGCATTCCGCCATTTTAATCTCATGGAGAGGATATGACGAGTTCTACAGGGAATCCCCTAATTTATTATTCCTACACTTCTATACGTAGCGGATTTGATAATGGTCCCTTGGTGAGCCGTAATAATCAGGACTGAAATTTAAATCAGTGCAATGTATTGCCCACCATGAGGTCCATATCACCTCCAGGAAGCATTGATACAAAAGTACATAATATAATATTATATTATGTTCATACATATAGACACTGGGGAGACTATGATAACTGGCAACAAAATTGATCTCGTTGGTCACCAAGCAGTCTGTAACATTTCCAGAGATATCAATGTGTACATACATCAGCTTTCAGCATGCTGCCATGATCAGTAATAAAAAGGAAAATTATTCCGCCGGTCACCTCGATACCTTTAGCGCCTCCACGGGAGTGTGCATGCGTGAGTAGCTATTTGTGTTATATAGCATGTGTCACATAGTCACTGGAAAGTGGTGTTAACTGGCAAAACTGATCTTGCTGCCATATTGGGGTCTGTAACACCTCCAGGTCCATAGCCACCGAATGTGCAGTGGTCTGCTTTACCCATATATATATATATATATATATATATATATATATACAGCATCATTAATGTGTTCTGGGACATAAGAGAGACCATGGTGACCATTAATAAATTTGAAAATTATTTTGCAGGTCACCACAATGTCTATAGCACCTTCAGGGGAGTGTTGTATGTGTTATATGGCCACTGAGAAGGCTGTGATGACCAGTATGAACATTATCAATGACATGATCACCACCATAGGTCTATACCCATGGACTCCAGGAGAATGTACGTATATACAAAAGTATAATATGTGTTATATATTATATGGATAATGGGGAGGCCTTATGGAGAATAGAAATCTAGAATCAAAGTCTTTTTAACGACATTTGACATTATGCAAGATGACAATACCATTCCTCAAGATCAGTACAGCTATACATGAGAGTCATCCCTTCATTTTACCACTCATGCCTGATGTTCAATTCCATGGAAGTGTATGATGGATGAATGAGGATATCCCTACAATTTACATTATAATGAGGGGCATATAGCTATACACAGATATAACAGTCTCCAAGTCTATAATAATAATTGTTTATAACTAGTTCTAGCCACCAGGTCTACAATAATGTTATTGTTTATACCCAGTTCTAGTCACCACGTCTGGATCATCTGTTGAGAAGGCCCTGTGTTTACTATTGTTATGCGCCTATAGGGTTTCTCACAACATCACTCGACATGCTAATAACAATAAATATTATGATTGGCAGAATACACAACAAAAATAAAGCTTAACGCACCTGTCCAAACAGTTGCCATAGCTACGCAGACCGGCCAATCAGTACTCATATTTTGAAAAACGCAAGTACGAATCTCTATAAAACCTCCCGTCGCGTCCATTTTCTTTGTGAGTAGATCCGTGTTGGGAAAGCTGCAGGTGCTGGAGGATTCGAATTGGAGGGGGTGCCCCGAGCGCAAGCGTGGTTAGCTGTTCTACCCATTCCTTCTTCGGTTCGCTGTTTGATCACGCATGGAGTTCACACGTCTCGGTCTCCTGTAAGTCGTCGGGTCTCTCGAGTGTTCTCGGACGGGGTCTGGGCGTCCGTCCTCTTCGGAGGCGGGCGGTGCCTGGGATCATGGTCGGCTAGTCTCCCCTAGGGGTCCTGTAAGTAGTCTCCTGAGAAGGCTATGTTGTCGGAACCACGCGGCTCTCTACTCACCACCCCTTTTCTTTTTTATTGCCTTCGGGCGCACGTAAGTTAGGTCGTGCCGCACTACCTTTACGCTGCATACACTTTACTATGCACACACTGCGCCTTGCACACACCCTCCTATGCATACAGTATGCGCATGCGGCTATAGTAGGGTCCAGACATGCTACATTAGTTTAGGATTTGGGCCCTACCGGGGAGTCTCTTGTCATCGTGTTGAGGAAGCTGCTGCGCTGTTTGATGTGTGTCCTGCCGGCCTGACTCTGATGATTACCGATGTGAAGTCAGTTCATCTGTCTTCTGGTCCGTGGATTGGTGGTAAATCTGTGATTCTTGGATCTCCGGGCCCATGAAGCTATCAAGTCACAAAGGACCACATCGGTGACTGGCGCCCGTGATACTCGGTGTGCCAGACGTAAAAGATCACGGCTCTGAAATCTGGACCTCCCGAGAAGCCAGTCCACCACCCTATACCATCGGATGAAGGCTTGATGTTGACTACACGCGCGATGACATCAGCAGCTGAGATGTGGTGGCAAGTGGCATGTTCTCCTCGGCCGTGGGGCATGAAGCACCTCCCCGTCCACGTCGGATGCCCTGGGCACACGTGAAGTGTGGCAGAGAGAGGTGTAAATTTCAATTGGAGATCGTCAAGATGCAACTTATCAGACTTTAATAATGTATACATTTTCTATAAAAGTATTACGTTTCCTTTGTTTATTATAATTACATAAAATTGTTGATTTATCGTATTATTACTTGTTATATCTTTTGATTGTAGTATTATAATATGTATGTACAATAATAAAAAAAATATTTGCATGCTATTATATCTAAACTAATTGCAAGCCGCAACGTAATGTAGCAATTCAATAACATATCACATGATAATAATAAACATAATTATAGCTTTTATAGTATTATATCAATCAATATTATCAAAGTACGTATACATCACACTAGAAGCTGTTAGGATACTATATATCAATCAATATTATCAAAGTACATCACTGTGACACTAGAAGCTGCATGTAAGGATACTATATGGAAGGGTCTGAAGTATAGCACTATACATAATGCAGTATGCAGAAGTATGTAGTCCAAAACGGGCACCACAGGTGCTCCTTGCATATATATATAGGCCTAAAATATATACATATAATACTAATGTGTATTATTATATAACTTATAACCAGCATCATACACTGCTTCAATGTGTGTATGAAGATGACCAGATAATATTATGCTTTTAATGAATTTGAATAATGGTCCAGTTGCATCACTTCAACAATTACAAAAAAGAATTAATAAATGATAATCATTCCTTCAATTGCAATTTGGACAATTGCAAGTTAGTCTTGGAGGAGTGTAGGAACCAAAGCTGCTAAAGGAGATATGCATATGTATATTAATGTATTTTGATAAAATTAAAATAAATGTATATCATACATGTATAATTATTGTAACAATATTGTTATGATTATTATTCTGAATCATTATAATAAATGGTAATCTGGTATAATTAAACTAATTTGATAAGCGTACTTTCAAAGGTCAGCTGCATGTGAGACATTTATAAGTGAACCTTTCGAGGAAGCTCCACACTTGGAGGTTGGTGCACAGAGAGAAATCAGCACCTTCAACTGGGTCCAGTGGATTACCATATGCCAGGAGGTCAGTGTATGCAGTTACAATACAGTTGGAGGAGGCCCATCTTAACACATTGAGGATTGAGGGTGTTTGGTTGGGTGTTTCTGTGTTATTATCATTATGCATGTGAAGCTGTAAGAAATTCTACAATGAAGGATTACTGCTTACGGAAGTGATTTCATTAAAAAAATCTAGTTTGCAATTGGATGATTTTTGGGTTGCACTGACTACCTTTGTATTGATCAATTTGGCTGTTTCTCCAGAGATTACGTAAGACCTTATTGTGTTATTCAAAATGTGTGTAATGATTATAGAAAGGCTTTTGTCTGGTTGAGGGCATTACTGAATGAGCGGAGTTTTGATAAATGACTCTCACACACGACACACATACAAAGTACAAACACACACACACAAATAGGCTTATACTGTCTGGCATGCATTTAGGTATGCAGTTGTACAAGCCCAAACACACACATAGTGTACTATGCTGCCTTGACAGGTAATTTCTATCATACATAGCCTAAACACTGTTTAGACTTCAACACTGTATTTCATTATCATACAGGAAATGTCACTTGTGAAGACTTTTGCCCTTCTACAACTCTTGATTGTAATGAACAATGGTGAGATGCAATGACAATGTCCTGATTCACATGTAATACATACGTATTCACATTACGTAATACATACGTATTCACATTACGTAATACATACTTACGTATGTATTGTTTACATAATACTGACTTCGGCAATACAAACTGTATATACACTCTACTATATTTGTATACACACACACACACGCACGCACACTTGTACACATGTATATATGCACTTGCACAAGTACTGTATGCCAATATGTACACTTACATTTGACATGTACACATACCAACCATACTTTACTGATGTACATAAGTATATGGATATGTACTGTCAAATTAAATGCACGTGCACACTTGATCTGCATACTTATGCACACCACTCACTTGTAAGGTTTCACTATGTGAACAGAAAATCACTTTTCTCATACTATCATTCTACAGTACTTATAGCTATCACATTTGTATGCTGTATTGTAGTCTCAGTTCAGGCTGCCACACTCAGGATACAAGGTGGCTCCACAGTGCATGTAGGAGATACAGTGAACATCACCTGCACCTGTGACGTAACCAAATGTTTCCAAGGGGTACACTTCAGGATCAATGGAGTGGAGTATAACTTCAGCACCTTGGAGGGTAGAGGAGTGACCAACTACAACCTGAATCACACAACTGATTGGAGCACATTGACTTTTATCTACACACTGGTCTTGGTCAATGCAACAGTGGACGACAATGGGACCACATATCAGTGTACTCCATCTACACTTGAAGGAGAGGGAGACTGGAGCAACACTGAGACACTGACTGTACTGGGTGAGTTATGTATTCCAAGTGCATAATACGTGTGCGCATACATGAAAGTACCTATACATTGTGCACAAAGTATACGTAGCGCTTACGTACATAACATGTGCACTCGAAGTACAACTGAAACACAATTTGATATGACAAGGTTAACTGACGACAATGAAACCAGTCCACTCCCATGACACTAGAGAATAATTCGAGTTCAAAAACTCGTGGGGCTGCCGCCCCTCGCACTCGAATTACTTGGCGTCTTTCTTAGGTTTAGAAGAACCTTCGCTGAAGTTATTACGTTCGGCGGAGCTTCAGCGCACGAATTCTAGCCCAATTTATAATTGTCGACGCTCGAAATCCGCCATCTTTTATTCGCGCAATATAAATTCATTGTAGCGGTTACGCGTAGGAACACATATTATATATATATATATATATATATCGGACGAGCGTAACATACCGGAAGTTAAAATGAAAACAATATAGGGGCTGCCTGTGGCAGCCCCTAAAAATCAAATCTCCTCAAGTTATTGTGATTTTAACACGATTACCATAGGTGCACACATGTATTGTTTGTATCACTTACTGTCCCATTAACATGCTTAGTAAGTACTGACCTTGAATGGTACATAAATCTGTATTTACATCAGAAGTACGTACTTACCATCAGTACTGGTTAACACACATGCACATATAGTGTGCATACCTACGTACTACGGTATGTAGAGGTGGTCTCTATGTACAGATAGCCTCTAGGTAGGGTTACTGTACCATACATGCTAGGGGACCACAACCTGCAATGCCCTCAGAGGTACTTACATAATATCAGTACTGGTTAACAAACATGCATAGTAATATTATAGTATATTAATAAGATCAACTTTCACATATATTCATATAAAATAACAATAATTTGGTTGACCATATCCTACAGACCAATATAATGTAGCATATACGTACGTATGTGAGTCCTTCTGTATGCAGTACGTAATGTACAATATTAAGCAGTTAAAGAGACATGGTGTAATGTACTTATTGTAAAGACTAGCTGATTAAGTAAACACCTTTGCTTCATGCCCGTGCAAGTGGGAACTCTCTCCCTCGGGATTGTAATGAAATGAAACAGAAGTAGTAATACACAATAAAACAGTGTATTGATGCAAAATTGAAATTAAAAGACTACATTAACTATCACAATACGTACTTAGTCACATACATACAGTATATCTGTTGTATGTGCTGTATATGCATTACATGAATACAAGCCCAAATATATGGATGATATTGCGCACCATATATTATGCAATTATGACATCACTCATTGTAAACTGCGCAAAGGGGAGCTTGCAAAACATCCGAATTGACTAATAAGGGCATGTACTGACTAGTGTTGAGCAATATACCGATACTTGAGGTAATTCACAATATCTGAAGGATATTGATTATAATGACATTGTATGTTGGATCAGCATCGAGTTATTGTGCATTGTATATTATTTGACATAAGACACTATGTGTTGAAGCTGTAGCCTGTCTAGGCGTGCTACAGCAGTGAAAAGATAAATACCACTTCAAACATCGTGATGTTCCATATGCAAACATTAGCCACGGTTGAAGTCTAGAGAGATGTTGAAAGGTGTAAACAAGCAATTGTAGTAGACCTAACCGTGGGAATATTATGATAATTACACTGTAGTTATATTGAGACATTGATGGGGAATAGCTGGTTAACCCTCAAGTGGATATGGCCCTGCACTAGCTAGTACTGACTGTGCATGCAGGACCTGTACTATACTTGTGTACCATCAATCTGCTGAGTTAGCAACAGCAAGGCTGTGTACTGCATACCAGCTGATGTAGTCGAGATCGTAGACAAGACTTGAAGCCTCATAAGTGTGACCATTGAATACATAATAATTATTGGGTGTATTATTGTGGGCATCAAGGACATACTTCTGGGAAATAGAACTACCTACATAATAATACTAACTATCAACTATCTCCACACACACACACACACACACACACAAACACACATACACACACACACACACACACACACACACAAACGCACATTTTGACACAGACGCATGTACGTAAGGAATAACAAATATACCTACATGTGTTGTATGTAAATTATTTATTTCACAGATATACTTACAACAACAACAACAACAACAACAACAACAACAACGTCGGAAGACATTCCAATTGCCTCATCATCTGAAAACCCCTCATTTCCATTACGTACCATCAATACATATGAATGGCCCATACCAACAACAACAACAATAAAAGCAAATTTTGCTTCACAAAATACCAAACCAACAGCAACACCAGTGCAACCCACACCAGCAAGTGAGTGCAAATTGAATATTTGTGAATCTGGTAGCTAAATCTCACAATGTCAACACAAGCATACACATTTTGACACAGGTGCATGTAAAAAATAATATCAAATATTATTATATGTAGAATTAAAGTCTGGCTATTCAAGACTATGCCAAACAATAATAGAATATCTGTATAAACATTACAAGCATACTGTTATACATATTTACAGTGTTGGGGCAGACATCTGTAAGCATTGAAGGTGATAGTGGGGAGGTTGAGGATAATGTCAGCATTATCTGCCTCTGTACTGGCAACTTCAATTGCTACTCACATGGTGCTGTCTTTCGGATCAGTGGAAGGGATTACACCTATTCACAACTGAAGGAACATGTCCCTCAGTACAGCATACGATATGGAGATATATCCTTTCGCAAACAAAGTGGTCATACTGACCCTAACCAAAGCCACGCTGGACAACGATGGCACCACTTACAATTGCAAGATCTACCCTGACAACTGGGACCAGGCAAACATGGTCACTTTGTCAGTGATTGGTGAGTCCCTTCATGCTTCATACGCACAGTACATACACACACATCCATATATATGTACACACAACACACACACACACACACGCACAGTACATACACACACATCCATATTATATATGTACACACAACACACACACACACACACACACACACACACAGACATACACACAGACAAAATGCTCTCAATGTACACACTTTTGCTGAAATTGAACGAGTCAATATTGAATGTATACAAGTATACATATACTTATATGCATGCAGGAAGTGCCGTACATGCACACTCTGAAATGATAGAAGTTTACATAATTTTGTTGTATGCACAGGTAGACCTAGCACAGTCCCCACTGCACCCCCCACTGTGAAGGGATCCTTGTACACTACAGATCTCAGTGAAATAGTCAGCACACATGTGCTAACTCTAGAGCAATCAACATTCCATGTAAGTCGACAGAGTACACATAAGTAATACATAGTAGATGTAAAGTACCATGTTTATGTAGTGTTGAGAATTACACTACTAATTTACATTCATATTGTATTATACAGGTTTCTCCAACAATTTTGGTTGCCCCAGAAACCTCAACAGGTTGGTCATGTGTAGTTGATCGAGTGCATGTTTAGTATTGAGTTGCACAATATAAATATCACAAGCACTCACATGCACTATCTACACACTATATGCATGCCCCTATATACTATTTCCACTTACGAGATGTTATCTTATGTAATGTACATACGTATGTATATACACTATATGCTACCTTATTGTTCCTGTATAAATGCACTTTACGGTATTGTGAATATTTACAAATTCCTGTCTGCAAAATTTATACAGTTGAATTGTATGCCATCCTCATACCAGCGGGAGTGCTGGTAGCATTGTTGGCCATCTCACTCCTCATCATTATGATCGTGTCTCTTGTGTTAGGTAAGTGTACAGACATAAGTACATATCTACATAGGTTTATAGTGTAATGACATGAGTATCTATATACGTAGGTCTGCATATTTATGTATATAATATTATGTACATACATATGAACACATGTCCACCATGTAGTGGTGAATGCAATATTGTTGATCATAGGTGTAGGTACGTAGCTAGTTTCCCAGTGTATATGTATATCAATGCCCTAATAAGCTCATAACCATGCACTACAATGCATTTTGGGAAACAAACATACTTACTGCATTCAGATATATACTGTATGGTTGTCCACAGCTTGTAGTGATCCACATGATGCATGTATGTACATATATCAATGTAGTTAAGAGAAGACGACATGAACGGGGCATTAACGAAGTAGAAATTGAAGAAATTCTTGAAGAGAGAAAAGAGAACAGTTATGTCATGTGATATTGACAAATATACAGTTGGACGCAGTTATATAAAATTGATTTTCTATGAAGACAATATAATCTTCACCATTGTTATATGCTATATCAATTACTTGAACATTATATATGACGGCAGTGTGTATGTACGTATGTACGTATTTGTGTGTACATGCGTGCATATGCATGCATGTGTGTGCCAGCCTTGAGAACTGTGAGGACATGTACTTTATTCACTTGTTCTGGAGATATCTTAACAATCAAATTGCAGTTTATCAATATGAATATTCTATGCAATCTTTATAATATTGCTCATTGACTGGTGAAACGGCATACACACATACACACAACACACACCGCACACGTGCGCACACACACGCACACACACACACACACACACACACACACTCACACACACACACACACACACACACACAACACACACATACACACAACACACACACACACATGCGCACACACACGCGCACACACACACACACACACACACACACACACACACACACACACACACACACACACACACACACACACACAGACACATACATACGTATGCAACAGAAAGTACTGACCTTATGGTAGGAAATAAATCTGAAGTGTGAAGGGATAGGGATATCATGTACCTACATTAGTATAGGGCACACACTAGTCATGAGTATAGGTACAGCTAGCATAATTAAATATTTCATAATATATAATGTATGTACATATCAGTGCACAGTATGATAAGGATTGATCACCTATAATAAGTGTATCTACTGTATACGTACACATATTCCAATATATAGATAGATAGATAATACTATTGATCAATGTAATACAGTGCCAGCCAAAAGAAACGGAACGATTGTCACAAGGTGCGAAAATGGCGTCGTTCTGGAAGGATAAAGATTTGCCTAGAATTGCTACTGTGAACGCTTATGTCTCTGTTTCGTCGATGGATAGGTGAATATAGTACTATTTTCACCGTTCGTTCAGAATTTTTTTGTTTCCAAGCTTCGTTGCGATTTCCGCACTGAACAATGTTGACCTACACGTTAGTCGACTAGCACGGGCCGATGGAGCTACGGCGAAGCTACAGAGAGGTGGATTTCTTCACAATTACAAATCGACACACATTTCAGAGCTCTATAGAAACTAAGAAAACTAAAAACTTCCTGAAAACTTCTAAACCATAGGCTCTTTTTAGCCGCGAATCGGTGTTATTCCAATTACCGAGTTGAAGTGTTAACAACAATTGGAGTCTGCACTACCTGCTATAATGTATATCAATAGTACTTTGAAGTATTGTGCCCTCATATATTACGAATGTGCATTATGCACTAACCAGTCCAATATGTCTGTTTGTACATATACGTAGGGGGAAACCTGTATATACAGACCCCTTAAAGGACCAGTAAAAGGCAGTCTCTTAGGTGGTCTTATAAAGAGGTGCTGTACTGTAGTTGAATTAATCTACTGGATTCTGCTATGGGTCTGAAAGTGACCAATGGGATATGTTGCAGTGCACATAGGCTCACCAGAGTACATAATGATACATAATTATAATAATACATATTATGCTTTTTATGTACATTTTAAATGAGGTGCTATAGACCTTGATGCTATTTTCATCAGGATTTGTTTAGTATATTTACTCTAATACAGGAAATCAAATAAAACTTAATAATTAGTTTATGATAATCAGAAATTTGTCTTTAAGATGTTTTTCTCAGTGTGTTCCAGTTGTATATCATGTGTACAGGAAGACCTTCAAATACGGGAATTATCCCTATTACTTCACTTTGGCTTCAATTTCACCTTTCTGGTCACATGAATCCTCACATGACCCTATATGTCTCTGGAAACCAACAGGAGTGCATAGTGTCATGACACAGAGCACCTTTTATAGCTTAGGGAGGGCTTGTTTATTGACATCGATAATGATTAAACAGTGAATAATTGATTCAACAATGTGCCCTTTGAAGGTGACACATGTCACATGTAGCAAAGTAGCATGAATCAGCAAAATATTCACCCCCATGTCTACTAGCAACAGATATGTATGTACTATGAACGGTACTTAGTAAGATGCTATATGATACTATACTAAAATATGATAGTAATCTGGTTAAATTGGCTAATTTGATAAGCGTACTTTCAAAGGTCAGCTGCACGTGAGATATTTATAAGTGGACCCTTCAAGGAAGCTCCACACTTGGAGGTTGGTGCACAGAGAGAAAACAGCATCTTCAACTGGGTCCAGTGGATTGCCATATGCCAGGAGGTCAGTGTATGCAGGTACAATACAGTAGGAGGAGGTCCATCTTAACATATTGAGGATTGAGATTGTTTGGTTGAGTGTTTCTGTGTTCTAATCATTATGTACGTATACAGTAGTAAGGAATTCTACAATAAAAGGATTTTGTGAAAAGAAATCTCGTTTGCAATTGGATGGTTTTTGGGTTGTACTGACTACTTTTGCAATGATCAATTTGGCTATTATTTCAGAGATTGCATAACACTTTATATTATTATGGTTGATTATATATGATTATAAAATGGCGTTTGTCTAGTTGAGGGACATTATTGAATGAGTGGAGTAATAATGACACCCACCCACCTACAATACACGCACAAATAGGCTTATACTGTCTGGCATGCATTTAGCTCATAGTTGTACAAGCCCAAGCACACACACATAGTGTACTATGCTGCCTTGACAGGTATTTTCTATGATACATACATAGGTTAAACTTTGTTAAGACTTCAAAACTGTAATTCATTTTCATACAGGAAATGTCACTTGTGAAGACTTTTGCCCTTCTGCAACTCTTGCTTATAATGAACAATGGTGAGATGCAATTATAATGTCCTGATTTACATAATACATAATTATGTGTGTATTGTATGTATGATATTGGTGTCCGCAGTACAAACTGTATATACACTTTACTATATTCACACACACACACACACACACACACACACACACACACACACACACACACACACACACACACACACACACACACACACACACACACACACACACACACACACACACACACACACACACACACACACACACACACACACACACACACACACACACACACACACACACACACACACACACACACACACACACACACACACACACACACACACATACATAATGTAGATACACGTACATTGACATGTACACATACCAACCATACTTTACTGATGTACATACGTATATGGATATGTACTGTAAAATTAATGCACATACACACTTGACATGCATACTCATGCACACCACTCGTAAGGTTTCATTTGCTACATATGTGAACAGAAAATCACTTTTCTCATACTATCATACTACAGTACTTATATCTATCATATTTGTATGCTATACTGTAGTCTCAGTTCAGGCTGCCACACTCAGGATACAAGGTGGCTCCACAGTGCATGTAGGAGATAGAGTGAACATCACCTGCACCTGTGACTACATCAAATGTTTCCAAGGGGTACACTTCAGGATCAGTGGAGTGGAGTATAGTTATAGCACCTTGGAGGGTGGAGGTGTGACCGACTACAACCTGGGTTTCACATATGATTCGATTCAGAAGCTCTTCATCTACACACTGTTGTTGATTAGTGCAACAATGAACGACAATGGGAACACATATCAGTGTACTCCATCTACACATGAAGGAGAGGGAAACTGGAGCAACACTGAGACACTGACTGTACTGGGTGAGTTATGTATTCCAAGTGCATGATACGTGTGTGCGTACATGAATGTATAACTTGTACACAAGATATATTGAAATTATTATTATACAGTATGTCCTGCAGCTGTATGTACGTCCATATGCAACGTACGTAATATTATACGTACGTACGTGTATATTTCATTATACATATGTACGTATAAAAGGACAGTAATTTTCTTACACATTTGAGTACCCACGTATACGTACGTGTACTGTATACCTCATACATATGTACTATTGTACAGAGACTGATATTCTTACCATGTATGTGTGCACTACACATGAGAATTTCCATCCTTTCAGTGGTTGCACCCAATTTGACAGCACGGACAATGCCATCTGTTATAGGAGACCAGCACTTACATACATCACATGTGCACTTGAAGTACAACTGAAACACAATTTGATATGACAAGGTTAACTGACGACAATGAAACCAGTGCACTCCCATGACACCAGAGAAAAATCAAATCCCCTCAAGTTATTGTGATTTTAACACGATTACCATAGGTGCACACATGTATTGTTTGTATCACTTACTGTCCCATTAACATGCCTAGCAAGTATTGACCTTGAATGTTACATACGTAAATCTGTACTTAGCATCAAGGGTACGTACTATCAGTACTGGTTAACACATGCACATAATAGTAATATATTTATAAGATCAATTTTCATATTAATATAAGCTAACAATAATTTGGTTGGCCATAATTTACCTACAGACCAATATAATGTAGCATACGTATGTATGTGAGTCCTTCTGTATGCAGTAAGTAATGTACTATATTGGATATTAAAGGACCAATGGTGTAATGTACGTACTTATTGTATAAGACTAGCTGATTATGTAAACACCTTTGCTTCATGCCCGTGCATGTGAGAACTCTCTCCCTCGGGATTGTAAGAATTTGAAACAGAAATAGTAATA
>OZ026546.1:3410399-3412899 GCA_964020155.1 Chondrilla cf. caribensis | reverse complement strand
GTGCGATGAAACAAATCAAATACAGCACCAGGTACTCCAAGTATAATATACATTCATATTATTATAGTGAAATACCTACACACTGTACAGATAACAGGATCATGGGTGCCACTTTAGGGTTTCTACCAATAGTGGATAATGTTGTTCAAAAATTGTGTTGGATAGCCCTTGCTCAATATGAACACACATGGCGTAGTGTGGTATGCACACACCAACTTACACACGATACCTGCAACTAAGTGAAATACAGACAAGTGGAGCTGTATGGCAAGAACCACACCATGTCCCCCGTAGACCTTCTGTAGCTTGCAAGTTATTCCAGTTTGGATTGTGTACATTACTAAAAGGCTGATAAACTCGGCTACTGCTGCGACATTGTGTACTCCACCCACAGGGTTGACACTCTGAAAATGAGAAAAGGACCTTGTGGAATAAAAATGTACGCTGAAGAATAACAAGTACTTTGAGTGTAAAAATCTCACAGAACGCCTATGGTCCTGCAAATGTGAATTGCTTGTTATGTTTCGTAGTGGACAATATTTTCGTTTTTTAAAAGGTATAACTTCCAAAGGAAGTTTCCTGGTAGATATGAAGACCTTCAAGAGTTCATTGGTAGTTGAAACATCCGAAAAGTTGAAACTGTGATAATTGGGAAAGTTGTATGCAGCCTTTTGAAATTATGCTTCTAGACATTCCCAATGGCCATAATTTTTGTGTTCACTATAAACATTGCTTCAGGACTTTTTCCAAGTCAGTAGAACAATATCTTTGACAGCCCACAAACCTTCCTGCTTTGTGAGATGTATATACATACATGCAGTTGATATACGACCATTTCAGGTTGATTTCTTTAGATCTAAACCTACTGTAGCTACGTATGTAGTATACATGTACAGTACACATGCACTGTACACACATATATACAGTGAACCCTCACTAATGCGGACTCAATAATGGGAATGTGAGAGATTGTTGGACAACTGAAACCAAACTGTAATAAGAGAACGAAAACTTCCAATAATGGCACTTAATTCAAATAAGCAGGTCTACTATAATAATATTCAATATGTAACTATAATACTCACTGTCTGTATGTACAGTATTCTTGTCTATTGTATGTACAGTATGCAAAGTACATACATAATATACGTATATGTATATTGGTCAGTGTGTTGTGTGCATAGACAGGACATGCACAAGTATCATATGGACTATGACAGTACTTAGTATATTAATTTTGATTGGATAACATCAAAACTAAATGGCTGTCCCTTACACTCCATAAAGACATGCATTGCCTTTTGTAAAACCTCGCTAACACACTGCTATTAAGAGCTAATGTACTGTATAAGTACTAGAAGTAGTTTCCAGGGTTTAGTGATACTGGACATCACACACAGTATGTACACTTTCCATCACATACCTGAAATCCTGCCAGAAGTAGCAGTGCTATCAATGTCAGTACAACAAAGAAGGCAAATGCCCGATTTGCATGACGAATGCATTTGATCCTCTCGTAATGGCCCTGAATCTGCTTGTATCTGACGACCATAATGATGCCACCTACAGTATGAATGTACGTACGTACGTACGTGTACATATGGCACATTGGTGTGAACATAAAGAAGATAAAAATAAAAGATAATGAAGATAAAAATTGTAGAAATTACCTGCAATGTGTACTATATTATATTCAAGTGTGTATACAATGTTCAATACACTGGTTGGACACATGTAAACAAGTGTACAGACTGTGTACAAGATACAGAGTGACATGTATGAAAGTATGTATGTATATAAGTGTATGTTACAGTTCTGTACTTACAGTACAATACATACGTATTAAGTACATAGCAAGTACATACATACTGGACACACAGTACATACGTACGTATATGCACGTATGTACGTACATACGTATGTACGTATGTACTGTACATTGTAAGCACATACTATAGCACATATACAGTGTGTGTATGTGTACTGTATGTATGTGTAAGCTCACCAATAATGAGCTGAAGAGACACATTGAAGATGTACACACCAGCTTCTGGTTCGTATTTTGATGTTGAGCTGCTTGGAAGAAGAAAGATAATGAAATCTACTCCTTGTAATGCACGACAGATGCTTGTAGTGTGTTTGAGTTACTCTAGTTGATATGATGGTATGCATGTAGAATAAACTGAGGTAAATGAGAATAAAAGTTAACAAAACAAATATTATGTAGATTATTTTGGAAGTACGTACCTACAGTAAAGACAACATACTGTGGTAGAAAGAGATTGGACACACTATTAAGAGCATGGCATGCATAATATCACCCTAACACGTGTGCACACACACACAGATGCACACACACACAGATGCACACACACACACACACACACACACACACACACACACACACACACACACACTACACTACAACACACACACACACACACACACACACACACACACACACACACACACACACACACAAACACACACAAACACACAC
>OZ026546.1:3355399-3405399 GCA_964020155.1 Chondrilla cf. caribensis | reverse complement strand
TAGCTAAGTGACATTAATTAATTGATCGATTGCTATGGTAACTAAATGACATTAATCAACTCATCAGCAAGTGTGCACATATCAGAGGAAGTGTGCATATCGCATATATGTGCACACTTTTGCCTTTGATACGCCTACGCAAAAGGATACAATTATATATTATATGTGAATTATTTTACTAGTTTACATTTACCAGAATGCACATTTTTATGTGGATGAACATGAAATGGGTATACATTCATATTGTATTATACAGGTTTCTCCAACAATTTTGGTTGCTCCAGAAACCTCAACAGGTTGGTCATGTGTAGTTGGACAAGTGCATGTTTAGTATTGAGTTGCACAATATAAATATCACAAGCACTCACATGCACTATCTACACACTATATGCAGGCCCCTATATGTACTATTTCCACTTACAAGATGTTATCTCATATACGTACTGTACATACACTTTGAGCCATCTCATTGTTACTGTATAAATTGCACTTTACAGTATTGTTAATAATAATAATATCTTCAAATTCCCGTCTACACACAGTTGAGTTGCACACTATCCTCATACCAGGAGGAGTACTGGTAGCATTGTTGGTCATCTCACTCCTCATCATTGCGATCATGACTCTTGTGTTAGGTAAGTGTACAGACAGATGGATAGGTTTGGTATTTATGTATACACATATAATATGTACACAGGTGCATCATGTAGGGGTAAACACAATAGTGTTGGTCACAAGGTTGGGACATTAGTTTCCTAGTGTCGGGACACAGTCTCACTGTACCTACCTATGTATATAGAGATATGTAAATACCACTGCACCAACATACTGTATGTACGTTCGATATGTTAAAACAAGTAATTGCTAAGAACATACATACATACATACTTACAGCATTCAGATGTATACTGTACAGTTGTCCACAGCTTATAGTGATCCATATGATGCATGTATACATCAATGTAGTTAAGAGAAGACGACATGAACGGGGCATTAAAGGAGAAGGAATAGATATTCTTGAAGAGAAGAAAGAGAACATTTATGTTATGTGATATTCACAAGTATACTATTGAACACAGTTATACAAATTGGATTCAAAGGCAATGTAATCTTCAACATTGTTATTATGCTATATCAATTGCTTTAACATTAAATTTGACTTCACAGTAGTGTGTGTGTGTGTGTGTGTGTGTGTGTGTGTGTGTGTGTGTGTGTGTGTGTGTGTGTGTGTGTGTGCGTCAGTTCATCTCTGTCGATCTTTTGGTCTGTGGATTGGTGGTACCTGTGATTCAAATCACAAAGGACCACATCGGTGACTGGCGCCCATGATACTCGGTGTGCCAGACGTAATAAATCATGGCTCTGAAATCTGGACCTTCTGAGAAGCCAGTCCACCACCCTACCATCAGATGATGCCTTGAGGTTGACTACACATGTTATGACAACAGAAGCTGAAGCATGTGGCAAGTGGCATGCATGTACTCCTGGGACATGAAGCACCTCCCTAGCTGTCCAAGTTGAATGCCCTAGCTGGGCTACCACAACAACACACCAATAAGCATACTACCTGCATTTACACAATTACATGTGTGTATGGAAAGACCCACACAGACATTCACACGGATGTACATACATCTATGCACACACGCACATACACACATACACACCTACACATGTAAGCACATACACACACATATACACATATACATGCACATACACACACATATATACACATATACATGCACATCCAGCATGCACACACACACATACACACACACTCACACACACACTTAATACAAACACAAACACACCCACCCAGGAAACTAGTGAACAAGTACAGGAAAACCAATGCAGAACATCAACAATATAGCTAGCATTTCGTGATGGAAGGGCATATAATCCCGACATACATATACAAATCTACATGCAGCACATAATTATTATATATGACTATAATATAATATACTATGCATACCTCATTCCTGTTAAAATTTAAATACACCGTAAAATTCCTGGTTGAGGTGCATAGGTATGAGGTACGTACATAGATCTAGTGCTTGCATAATGTGAGCACGTGTGATACGTACTACATACATAGGACACACACGTATGTATGAAGACATAAACAGGTGTGTAGAAGGGTGTGTACAGAAATACATAATTATAATATTATTATAATATACTTTACATATCACATGTGTAATTTATGCATGTGGAAACAATTTCTTTCATGAAACCTGCATTTCACCAAATATTGTAAGACTTCCATAGTTAGCCTATATACGCAAATGTATATAAACACCCAAACATACACAAAACGTACACACACGTACACAAGTACACACACACACACACACACACACACACACACACACACACACACACACACACACACACACACACACAGGTGTTGAAATGCATACAATAAGGGACATTCAAAATCATAATCTGTATCAATTGCAACTGTAACAGAATACTGACAATAACAGATTGATACTTATATGAATGGAGTACCTTTCAGCACAAACACCATTGTGCACATAATATTAGTATATCATACAATAACTAGCACCTAGTATTCAATATTATAGTAAATACACATTATCTATTATGTGTAAACAATGTTGTTTGAAAGTCAAACTGATGAGCCATGTCAACATACGAAAAGGAAAGGAAATATCATTGATATAAGATTTGCCTGGATTGTGATAGGTTGTTAATTCAGCGCTAGGTCCTACAGCATAGAGTGAGGATACCCATACTCCAGGTACTGTAGTTGGATCTAATAGGTACGGTTCTACAATAGTCAAGTCAAACCTTTAGATCAGAGGACAGAGATCAAGTCAGAGGAGAACTGATGGTTGAGAGAATGCTGTTGGTTTTGGCTACAGTCTTCCTGACTGCAATTCTCCCAATTGGAAGTATGTCTCCACTAAAGGAATAGACTATAGGTCACTTATGGGGACTAATGCATTCCACATTTCAAAGTGTCACTGAGGTATGGTCCTGAGTATATTAATATATAGCTAGGGATGAAGATACTGTAACAGAATATTATGTATATACATACGTACGTATAGTACACATATGTACACAGTATACCAGCTGTGTGTATATAATAATTACCAGTATTATACTATAGAGTGGTAGTGTTGGAAATAGTGTGTTGCTGCTATGAATAAAGCTACTGTGGAGATTTGGATATTCCTGGGATTATTCTACAGCTACTGAAGAACCACGTGAAGTCAGGACGTCACTAGATCCACAATGTGCTCTGATTGGTGAGGATGTGCAGATAAGATGTACAGCCATGCAGATTGAAGTCCAGCCAAGGATAGCAGTGAATGATAAGGAGGAGACTATACAAACTCTAGCAAATAGGGATAGGTACACTTTGACCTGTTCCACAATCACCAATGGAGTAGCAGTGTATGTCCTGACTCTACACAATGTCGGTATGTCAGACAATGGGACAAGGTTTGAGTGCTATGTGAGATCCAGTAAAAGAAGGATAACAAGTGGAACAAGAGTACTGAGAGTTGTGCAAGAAAGAATTACTGTGAATAAAGGTATTGGATGTGGTGGAATGGTGTGCATGTGTGTGTTGTTCTAGTGGAACAAGAGTATTGAGGGTCGGATACAATGTACAATGTACAATGTATATATTACATGCAACCTTGTTTACCTAGAATGTGAATCCACAGGATGCCATATTGTATCAACAAGTAATTCGAGTTCAAAAACTCGTGGGGCTGCCGCCCCCCGCACTCGAATTACTTGCGCGTATTTCTTAGGTTCAGAAGAACCTTCGCTGAAGTTATCACGTTTGGCGAAGCTTCAGCGCACGAATTCCAGCCCAAATTCAAATTGTCGGTGTTCGAAATCGGCCATCTTTATTTCGTGCAATATAAATTCTAATATAAATTCATTGTTGCAGTTACGCGTAGGAACACATATTATATATATATATATCTATATATATATCTATCGGACGAGCGTTACATACCGGAAGTCGAAATGAAAACAATATAGGGGCTGCCTGTGGCAGCCCCTAAAAATGTAATAACTATATAAATTTTATACACAATAAAAACTGTATAACTTTCACACATATATATACTGTACATAAGTGGATTATCGTTTGAAAGAAACTTTGAAAACAGAAAGTTTCGTGGCTGTTTCTTTCAAAAGTTTTCGTCAGCACTGATAGATACAATGTCGTTTGAGGGAAAGTTAGCATTTAATATTGGACGTAAAATGAGCCACACAGCTGCATATTCATTGAAAGTTGATTACACATTTTGCAATAATCCACTGCATACCAGCACCTTTTAAGTATGGCTTCACCATGAGATAAAATTGATACTATTACTATAGTATTACCAGTATATTCCCACAAGGTTAATAATTAGTCAGTGAAACTAAACAAAGATTCACATAATATTATATACGTACACATAAGTACATATACATCATTCTTGCAATCAATAATACAATGCATAGAACCTGGATTATGTATATACTGTGCACATATTCCAAGAATAATCTGTCAATTACTATGGCAATTATGAAACATGCATTATTTTCACAGTAGAGACATCTACCGAAATTACTGTTGTATCAAAACATGTGGACAACTATTGTATACTCACGGTCATGACAGAGATGTGGACCAATGAGACAGTCAGCACACAGGTACAATCCACAGACCAATTCAACACTAATAGCCATCCTGAAATCAGTATAATCCCTACTTCACTATTGTATATAATAGTATATTGAAATAGCATCAACATTATGGTATTATCATTAAAGAATTTAACACATGTACATACATATTATTATAACATTATACATATGTATCTAAACCTGTTTGTATTCACATACATGTACATGTATGTACTAATTCATATTCATATTATTTCACACTGCAAAGGTCTTCCCGACTACACTTGCTAATCTAGAAACCCCAGAAGGTTGGTTTACAAGTAAAGGTGTACGTCATGTTACAATAAATAATTATAAGTACAATGTGTACTTGTAATTCATTCCTTAGTTTACATTATACATATAAATTACATTTTGAGGTGTATTATAATATTTCTCTGAATGATGTGTTACAACAGTACATGTCCATAAACGTGACATTTCATAATGTAATGAAATCATGGTGAATTGTAAAGTATCATGATGCGAATTGCATATGTAGTTATTTTAATTTGCCCCTAATTACATCATAATTCTATCGTAGAAGTACTGTATTATAGTTTCTTTTTCCTAAATATTTAAAATATCATGGTTTAATGGTAATTCGATTGTAGTGGGATCATAAAACATCAATAGTTCACCAACTCTATCATAATTCCTTCTCAATAACATCATAAAGTAACGCAATTGTAATTGTACCATAATTATGACATGTCAAGTTTCTGTGATGCATACTGTATGTTTGCAAACATGTTTACATGATTCAGAGAATTAATTTTAGAGATTACTTGCTATATGTACTTACATTTACAGCTGTACTGAACGTATTACTCATACCAGTACTTCTCCTGGTTGTTTTGCTGATTATCGCATTCATTGTTATTGCAATTTTGATTGCAATGCTAGGTGAGTATACGGGGTGAAATGAACCCACCGACACTAAATGAATACTGCATACATGCTAACAATGGAGTACACACAGCTTGGAAATTAAGATGGCTAATCATGTCGAGGCATCCTCACAATAGGAGAATTTTTGCATGCATGTTCTATTCCAATAATTACGTAAAAAGCACACTATAACATCAAAAACATCTTTTTGTATATCTTCACAAATACAGTTAAGAGAAGACAGGTTACCGGTGTTGATGCCTTCAATGGTATGTACAGACATGCACATGTTTACATGTTATCACAGGTCTATAATATAAAAAATAATGTTTCTGTCGTCTGAGATGTACTAAACAAGCTATTAGATTAGTACTCCTATCATTTTGCCATTGCACAATAATGAATTGGATGTACAGTGAAGTCTCGTTAATCTGCCACACTCAATCAGTTTTCCAAAAACATGGTGGATTAACAATTTTGGCAGATTAACGGGATGTTTATTAGTATTTGAATACATTATATTGGTACTAAGAACTTGTGGCGAATCACAAGGTTCGCATATAATTCTCCATACAGTGTTTCAATTATGTAACTTAGATGTAACATGCTTTTATGTACAAATATCATTCCAGTAACTGTGAACACATCTAAGCTAACATCTATCCCTCAATAGACTCAGCCACCAACACCAGTGGTAGAGAGGATCATCCAGGTCATCAGGACTCCTTAGTGCAAGAGACAAACCCAGCATATGTCACCATGGAGATGGGAGCAATAGCTGATGAGAGACATTATGCTAATCTTTGAGCTATAACGGAATTCACAGCACAGAAAAAAACAACATAGAGTATTTTTAGTATAGCCAGCATTTTGTAATGGAAGGGTTTAATGCTTACATGTACCTATTTACAGTACGTATATACGTACAAGCTATAATATGTACATACCATGCAAACTTCATTCTGTAACAATTTAGATACACCTCATAATTACTGACTGAGGTGCATACCTACATACATAGTGTAGATTTAGTTCATGCACACTGTAAGCATGTACTATACTTACTAGACTGAGGACATTATATGTACACAGAGATAATCAGGTGTTTACAAGCATATTTACAGTAATATGACTGTATGTGATTACACATATAATATTATTATTATTACGTATATTATGTATATACACATAATTTATGCCGCATGGAAAGAATTTCCTTCATGAAACATGCACTACACTTGATAATGCAAGACTTCCATAGTTAGCCTATATATGTACAAGACAAAAACACACGCACACATGCACACACACACACACACACACACACACACACACACACACCTACACACACACACACACACACACACACCTACACACATTCGTTGTTACTGTAATAGAGGAGATAAGGATAGCCAATCACTTGTTTTCAATGTGAGTGCAGACGTTAGAGGTCAAGGTGTTGAAATATATACGTACAATAAGGGACATTGAAATTTATAACCTGGATCAATTGCAACTTCATCAGAATACTGACAATAACAGATGGATACTTATTATGAATGGAGTACCTTTCATCACAAACACCATTGTGCACATAATATTAGTATATACAATAACTAGCACCTAGTATTCGATATTGTGAATACACACAGCCAATGATGTGTGAACAATGTTGTTTAAAGGTCAAAACTATCAGTCCTGTACTCATACAAATAGGAAAATTACAACATTGATATAAGAGGTGCCTGGTTTGTGATCAGTAAATTCAGTGCTAGGTCCTACAGCATAGTGTGAACATTCAACCTCCAATACTCCATCTACTGTAGTTAGATCTTATAGGCACAGTTCTACAATAGTTAAGTCAAACCTTTAGATCAGAGGACAGAGATCAAGTCAGAGGAGAACTGATGGTTGAGAGAATACTGCTGGTTTTGGCTACAATCTTCCTGACTGGAATCCTCCCTATTGGAAGTATGTCATCATTGAAGGAATAGACTATAGGTCACTTTAAGGGGACTAATGTATTCCACATTTTACAGTAGCACTGAGGGACTATTGTATTCCAAATTCCACATGCAGTACCGCTAAAGTCATAACTAATTTCATATATGGCTAGGGATACAGTTACCGTGTATTATGTACATTTATTCCACATATGTACACAGTATACCAGCTGTGTGTACAGTATATAATAATTATCAGTATTATACTATAGAGTGGTAGTGTTGGAAATAGTATGTTATGAATAAAGCTACTGTGGAGATTTGGATATTCATGGGATTTATTCTACAGCTACTGAAGGACACAGTCAGATCAGTTTATCACTAGACCCACAACCTGCTCTGATTGGTGAAGATGTAGGAATAAGATGTACAGTCATGCAGATTGAAGTCCAACCAAGGATAGCAGTGAATGATAAGGAGGAGACTACACAAACTCTAGCAAATAGGGATAGGTACACTTTGACCAGTTCCACAATCTCCAATGGAGTAGTGTATGTCCTGACTCTACACAATGTTGGTGTGTCAGACAATGGGACAAGGTTTGAGTGCTATGTGAGATCCAGTGGAAGACGAATAACAAGTGGAACAAGAGTACTGAGGGTTGTGCAAGAAAGAATTACTGTAACTAAAGGTATTGGATGTGGTGGAATGGTGTGTATGTGTGTGTGCAAGTGCATGTGTTTGTACATGTGTTCTAGTGGTACCAGAGTACTGAGTGTGGGATACAAAGGGAGAATGTATACAACGTATGTATTACATAACATTGTACATACCCAGATGAGAATCCACAGGATGCAATATTTTAAAATGTGCATAACAGAATTTGTATCCTGGTTGAGGGGTGGATCAAAGGAAAAACTGTACGTACATAAGCCATGTAGCACAGGTCAGTGATACAGCACAGGTCACCAGACAGGTTCCATTGTTAGGTTTAATTGTGTGAGAACGAGGCAGGAAATCAGTAAACACATTTCTATTGCATATAATATATTGTATTGGACTATGCGCATATTTGCTGTATAAATAGTCTACCATTCACCACACAAGGATACAAGATAGTTATATCCAGCCTAGGTGTGCTGCAGCAGATAAAGTGCTAACAGATTACCTCGGGCTTCGCCCTCGGTAATCACTTATCACTTTATATCTGCTGCAGCACACCTAGGCAGGATATAACTATTACATGTACAATATCATGCATGATGGCTGTATGACATAGATTAGTTTTAGTTTTATTTTTACTATTTGCATACCATTCTATAATTGTTATCATTATGATAATAACTATAGCAATCAAAATGTCAGTTGTAATAGCAATTTGAAGGGAATACACTCCAATAACAAATCATAAGTACTGTATTAACAATACACAAAGTATTGGAAGTGGCTCAATCTTATTAGGTTGGTGGTGAAACAGAGACTCTGCACTGAGTGGTGTAACTTTTTAAAAAGTGACTCAATATTGGGAGGATACTAACTTCCCATAATGTGATAGAGTATGTACGTAATTACCGTATTTGCCGGAATATAAGTCGCACTGGAGTATAAGTCCCATCCCTCTATTTAATCAAATAGTAATACACTTTGAATATTGAACACACTAGTCTATATCAATGTCAATAGTACAATCCAGTAATAATCATGTACGTTCACTACAAGTCTTGGATCAATCCTATGGCTCTTCATCATAAGGATCATCATCCCCATCATCTGAGAAAGGGTCCTCATCTGATTCTGAATCATCACTAGTCCGGTAGATAAGGTCGTCTTCACTTCCATCAAGTGCATTGGAAATAGAGCACTTCTTGAAGGCTTTGATTATTATAGCAGGGTCGATTTTATCCCATTTCTCTTTAATCCATTGGCACCATAGGATGATGGATGGCTTTTTCAACCTTCCACTTTTTGTATACTCATGAACGTCGGAGGTTGTCATCCATTCAGTCCATGCAGTTCTCACTTTGTCTTTAAAAGGCTTATTGATTGAAACATCTAATGGTTGTAGTTGATTGGTGAGACCTCCAGGAATAAACACAAAGTCAGAATTTTCACCTGCTAGTCTATCTTTCACCGACTCTGTTGCATGGGCTTTGAAAGTGTCTAGTACCAAGAGACTCTTCTTCTTCATGAGACCTCCAGGACGGTGGCCCCATATCTTCCGAACCCAAAGTTTCATTCCAGCTTCATCCATCCATCCTTTTTCATGTACGTGGACTAAAACACCAGCAGGAATAGGTTCCTTTGGCATTCTTTTCCTCTTGAAGATTATCATGGGCATCAACTTTGTGCCATCGGCCATGCAGCCAAGTACCACAGTAAAATGATTTTTCTCATTTCCACTTGTTTTAATCACCACTGTCTTGTCACCAGCTGCATGAACAGTCCGATTTGGAGGCATATCAAAGTTAAGAGGTGTTTCATCCATATTTCCTATCAGTTGCAGATTGTAATGTGCCCTTTGTCGCATTCGAATGATGGTCCGCTGGAATTGTAAAATCTTTTCTTCAAATTCCTCAGGTAGACGTTGTGAAATTCTCGTCTTCTGACGCATGACAAAGTTTTTACGTTTCATAAAACAGGAAAGCCATGAAGTTGTTCCTAGAAAGTCCTCGAGATTCATGTCCCGAGCAAAGACCTTCGCTTTCAAACGAATCATTGTTCCTGACAGTCCTATTCCACTTCTTCGCTTCTCTTCCACCCACTCCTGCAAGTGTTCTTCCAGTTCTGGCCATTTTGGCTTCGCTCCAGGTCTCTGTGCCCTCAAAGTTTTCGGCAGAAGTTGGAGTTCGGCTTCCTTTCCTCGCCAATCTCGAATTAGCTTTTCACTTACTCCATACGATTACCATGTTCTTTGGCATACTGAATAACTTGCAACTTGAAGGCTACTGTGTAGCTGAGCTGCTTTCCAGTCTTTACCGAACCGCTCATGGCTACGTATACGTACGTACGTGTTCACTGCAGCTGTTCAGTGACCGCGTGTTTGGGGGTGTGGTTTAGTGGACGCGTGTACCTGGAGTATAAGCCGCAGTGCCATTTCAACTGCTTGAAATTTGTCTTGAAACTGCGTCTTATACTCCGGCAAATACGGTATTCAATCTTACGGAAAAGGCATACAAATAAGTATTTCCACATGGATACATTCATAGTACAGTATACTGTGTGCATGGTAATATCCAAAGAACATAATGTGCATGTGATTGACAACTTGATTATAATTTTCTTTAAATTTCTATTCTCACAAGGGATGAGTCACTGTAGTAGAATTTGTAAGAAGGAAAGTTATTTGCACTTTGATCTGCACATGCAACATACCACATACGTAGTACACCTATAGTATACTCAGGAAGGAAGAATTGATTCTACATTCTATGTACGTATGTATGTTTTATTTGCAGGTGGACCTAGCACAATCACCACTGCACCCACCACTGTGAAGGGATCCTTGTACACTTCAGATCTCAGTGAAATAGTCAGCACACATGTGCTAACTCTAGAGCAATCAACATTTTGCGTAAGTTGACAGAGCATACAAAGAATAGTGAAATGCACAATACTACACATGTTTATGTAGTGTTGGGAGTTGCAGGGAACATTAATTTTACAAGTGTACATATACCTATATCATGTAGGTTTCTCCAACAATTTTGGTTGCTCCAGAAACCTCAACAGGTTGGTCCAAGTATGTGTTTAGTATTGAGTTGCACAATAGATTCATCCTCAACAATACTCTGCAGTAAATCACCTACACAGTAACACTGAGCTGAATGAGATGGTGTACATACATGCTGTATACACACTGTATGCACCATATCTAAGGTCCAAATTTTGTACATAGAGCATAAAGGGGTTTTATAGTATACTGTACGTACAGTATGTGCAGTATGTACAGTATGCCTGTATAATAAGTGAGGACAATGGGTAGGTACGTACATAGGTATTTGTTCATTCGTGTCATTGACTCAAGTGTATTGCCCGGTTTAATACCTTCTTGATGTCCAGTTATCATACAGACACTCAGGTATGTAAATATTTACAAAGAGGCCGTGCTTCCTTGGTTGATCACAACCCAGGTATTGCTATAAACCATGCCACTACAAGTATTGTCTGTTATATGTCTGACGTCATGACAATAATCTGATCAAGGGTATTGTATACCTAGGAGAGTTGTGGAATCCAGAATACCGGGTCTAGAAATCTGACTAGGTTCAACCATTTTTACACAAATGCCATATGGTATGTCAATGCTACATGCAAGTGTTTACATTAAATCCCTGTCTACACATACAGTTGAGCTGTGTACCATCCTAATACCAGCGGGAGTCCTGGTAGCATTGGTGGTCATTTCACTCATCATCATTGCGATCATGGCAATTGCATTAGGTAAGTGTAAATAGGTTAATGTACTATAATATCATATGAATTAGGAACTTCCTATATTTTGTGTGGGCAGTGATATTTCATCATACACCACGTTGAATGGAACATTTTAGGTAACTAATAACATGTAAGACTATGGACATACGTACATAGTACTCATTCAGTCAATGCAGGTAGGCAGGCATGCCACATTATAACTCAAAGAAATTGGATTTTCAAGGTTCAATGTAGCCTAAGGCAACCAGACCAAATCTAACAATTGATTAAAATGGAGCTGCAAATGAATACTGGGTCTAGAAATCTGATTAGGGTCAACCATTCTACAGGAATGCCAATTATGCACTTCATACGTACATACATACATACTGATACATAATAATGTATATGTAATATTATACAGAATGTATGTATGCATATAGAGTATGTATGTGTAGGTGTGCATTCTGATAGTATTATTCTGTTGTATATGGTAACAAAATGTAAATGCACAAGTTTATATATTACCTATGTTGGGTTTACACGTGATGTTAATATAGGAATGGAGTGGATGGATATATGCAGTGCCAAATTTTAACGTTATCAACGCTCATTCTGGCAAACCGCAAAATTTTAATTCCACCAATAATGCATTGCGTCAGATTTCGGCCAAATTGCCAAATTTTATGACCGCCAATATTTCCGGATAGACGGTAACTACCTATACCACTCCCACCCGCACAGATACATATAATATTATTATGTTGATTATAACTGATCAAATGTATGTACGACACCTGCATGAAACAAATAACTACCACGTACAGCACTCAGGTACACTGTATGGTTGTCCCACAGCCTATAATGTAGTGATCTGTGTAACGTTTGTATGTATCTCTCAATGTAGTCAAGAAAAGACAGCTGAAAAGGGAAAATAACAGAGCAGGAATTGGAGATAAAAACGAGAACATTTATGTTATGCAATACTGACAAACAACTAGAGGTAGTAGTATCCATTAAGTTGAATTTGCCACTCCTAGAAACATTACATATTACATGCACAAATTATAACTCTGATTTTCACACGAGCCAATTTCACGAATTGAGGTGTAAAAGCTTTTTTCTACATTGTAACTTTCACAGACAGCATGAAATAATACACATTTGATTGAAACAAGGTACCTTATATGTACGTACTACATAGCCTTGTGTACACAATAGATGCTGAATATTTTTTCATGCTTTTCAACACACACTACATAATACAGACATACTGTACATGCACAGTCTGCATGGCACATAAATCCATACACACGCACGTGCACATGCACACGCATACATACAAACACAAATTGAGATTCAATCAAAACAACCAACTACCAGCAGGCTATAAGGAATATACTAACAAAAATGAAAACGAAAACACCCCAGCTGGACCAGGTCATTGTATTGAATAAATATGTCATTGATCAAGATGACCCTTACCATTCTGTATTCCTCCCATCTCGTGTACATATCACTTTAATACAAAATACTCGCTTTTGAATGAATAATGATAACATACTCAACACAGATTTTAAGACACTACATAGTACAGCAAGTACTGTGCAGTGTATTGCAAATACACATGTGCGTACATATATACAGTATGTAGCCCAAAGTACATGGAAAGGCACACAAAGTTGAAATTTGAGGCACTTACTACCAGTACTGTTTGACATAGTGTAAATGAACTAGGGACTGAGCAAAGTATAATATGTACGTACCAACCAGGAGTATGTATGTTCCAGCCATTATATGCACAATCTTTCTTTCAACCAGTACTGTACTAAGTAAGTTGCACTGTTACTATAGAATAATGCAAGTCACACAAACACACATAAATACACACAAACATACACAAGCACACACACGCATACACGCCCACACCCACACTGCAGAATCTCAAGTACACAGGTGTACATGGTTGAGATTCACTCAGGATAATCTAGCATTCATATATAAAAGTGGTTAAAGTGAATCAGAAAGACTCTTGTAGTGAAGTATACATAACCTTGCTATTCTGTATCCACACACTCTGTGAACTTGTTTAGTGTTTCAATACAAAGTTTACAATAACAAAGTGCTGTCAAGCCATAACAGCAAGTTCTGGGAAAAACAACTGTCAGGATGTCTGCAAATTCACACAAGATTTGAAATACACATACTCGTTTACATCTACGGACCTTCTGTATAGTACCATATTTATTCATATGATTATTTCCTATGCACAATATGTACAACATAATATAGGCTTATATTTTGTACTGTAATATGTTGGTGTACTTTCTGCACATTGGGAACCACAATTTGGTAAACACACTATAGAAATAGTAAACACAATTGTAACTTTCACTACTTATTCCACATTATTGACTGCACATAACAAGCTATAGTCAATGTGACTTTGAATATTATAGCAAAACCAGATTTGCATGTGTATGCATTTTGTATGTACTGTATATATGCACACATACGTACGCAAATGTACGTAAGTCGATTCGACAGTATAAAAGCAAATATTGTGTAGCAGAATCAGCCATACTGCATGGAACTGGTTTGATTTGATGCTACAGTGGGAGCAATGGTCCTGATAGCAGTGGTCTTCTCACTGGGATGTATGGTGTCAGTTGGTGAGTCTTACATGTGACTTAGCTGGTGTATGAATTGTACTATGGACATAGGATCCAAACAACTACATAGTCATAACTGTGTTGTTGAAGTGTACTGTAATCACAATTAAGTTCATGCTGAGCACTCAACTGCACAGGTCTTCTCCTTTTAAGGAAATTAGTTGAAGAAGTTTGTCTTCCCACCAATTCAGAAACATACTAAAAAT
Organism: Chondrilla cf. caribensis; assembly: GCA_964020155.1. Taxonomy (NCBI): domain Eukaryota; kingdom Metazoa; phylum Porifera; class Demospongiae; order Chondrillida; family Chondrillidae; genus Chondrilla; species Chondrilla cf. caribensis. Next base: position 3,390,567 of record OZ026546.1, on the reverse strand, counting down.
GCAAATTGCAATCCAGATGTTGATTCACAAATTATCCTGTACACCCCCATTAAATCAGAGATGCAATACACTACAGATACATAAATTAAAGTACTAAGGTCATAACTGTGGATATACAGTACGCACAGTCACATCATGGTTCACAAACCTGGACATTATACATACGTTCCAAACTAGTCTAGCACAGCCATTAGTTTAATTCCTCCAGGCAAAAGATGCCACTGTTCTTCATGGGGTTAAGGTCTGGTTATTCAAGACTATGCCAAACAATAATAGTATATCTGTATAAACATTACAAGCATATTGTTATACATATTTACAGTGTTGGGGCGAACATCTGTAAGCATTGAAGGTGGTGGTAGAGTGGAGGTTGGGGATGATGTCAGCATTATCTGCCTCTGTACTGGTGACTTCAATTGCTACTCGCATGGTGCTGTCTTTCGGATCAGTGGAAGGGATTATACCTATTCACAATTGGATGGACGTGTCCCCCAGTACAGCATACGACGTGGAGACACATCCTTTTACAAACAAGAGGTCATACTGACCCTAACCCAAGCCACGCTGGACAATGATGGTACCACTTACAAGTGCAAGATCTACCCTAACAACTGGGACCAGGCAAACATGGTCACCTTGTCAGTGATCGGTGAGTCACTAACATGCTTCATATTCACAGTATATACACATACAGGTCTAGATTTAGGGTGGGTATAGAGGAACATAAAGGAAGTTGTAGCTCAAAAGCTTTTAGTAGTAAGAGCCCACTAGATAGTAATTAAACAGATGGATGATAGTAAGAGTCCACTAGTTGGTGATTAAACAGATGGAGCATTAGTAAAAGTCCACTCATTGGTAAGTATGTACATTGAAATCCTTTATCTGACAATTATCAATTAGTGATTGCATACAAAAAGTGCCCCTGGCTGTTATAGAGAGGTATGTACATAAGGGCCCATGATCATAAACTGAATAACCAGTTGCAGAAAACTGCTGCTAAGATACCAGGTGTGTATGCAGAGCAGAAACTACCAACATACCATACATACGTACGTAGGTGATTTGTGCCTGTAGGCCTGGTAACATCTTTGCACATGTCACTGTGGTGGTTAAAAAGATATATTCTCTTCATGTCGTACCCAGTAAACCTTGTTACGTACTTACACATGACTACATACATACACAGAGTGTTTTGTTTTTAGAGTCCGGATCAGTGCAGAACAGCAGTCAATCCACAGTGGCTACCAACATCACAGTAACCACCACAACCATGACTGACACAAGTGATGAAGTAACTTCCTCGACAATGAGGTCTGGCTCAGGAGTTCAAGAAACAAAGGTAAAACTGTAGTTGTCTGCATATGTACATGCTGTTCTACATGGTGCACTCACACAAAATGCACATATAGGTATATAATAAATATACAAGTCATTTTATGCATACATATATATATATATATATACTGTATGTATAAATGTACACACATGTGTGATCAAGAGTATACATGTATTCACATTCACTTCCTGTGATCATGATCTACGTATATGCAACATGAAAACGCGTCAAATGACAAAACACGAATGAAGAATAGGATACATGCATGCATAAGTAAATACCTTTATACTGTATAAGATATACAGTACGTATGTATGCACACATGCATACATAAGTACATAATACACATATTAACAGGGCTTAGCACACTTATAAGTTTTGTATCTATATAACTACAGCTACGGGGACATACGATAGCCTCTAGTGTAAATCCCTTCAGTATGGGTATCTTGCCAACAACAACAACAACAACAACAACAGCAACAACAACAGCAAATATGACAATGGAATTAGAGCGAACACATGTAATAAAGAGTACTCCACTTGGCTACATAGTTACAAGTACTGAAATCGTACGCAGTACGGGGTTTTCACTACTGCAGACTGTTGTTACGTCCACAACAACAATAATGACAACAACCACAACAACAACAGCAGCAACAACAACAACAACAGCAACAACAACAACTGCTACACCTCGTACACCTGTGGACTCGGTACCGTTAACAATGCCTCCAGAAACTGAAGGACCCACACTGAAATCAACCTCTGAAAAGGCCACAGAATCTGTGAAAGGTTGGCTGTGCAGTAACAATAGCTCCTAGCAGTAAACAACTCCATATTAAGTGATACTGAATGTGAATGTGTTTCAATCCTCCCTCTACAGAGGATGACGCCCCCACCTATGTCTACGTTGCCGTTGGCAGTGGAGTTGGTATTGTAGTGTACATACTGACCATCGTGCTCATTGGACTGGTGATATCACTCAAGATAAAAGGTGGGTACCCAATCTTCACAGACTGCCAATGTACGTACATACGTAGGTAAGTATGTATATATTTGGAACATACGTACATACCATACATACTGTACTACATACGTATGTATGTACACACATACATGGTAATATATCCAGCTATACAAAACAAAAAGCAATGTACAGTGGTTATAGCTACAGTTACACTGTAAACCGTGCTGTACATGCAACATCCATATTAACTACAAATCACTCAAAATTTACTCAGATCAACAACTGCACAAAAGTACCCAACGGTAGCCATTTAAAGTTTTCAGTGATGAAAAGAGCCATTTTTAATCAAAAGCCTACAGGCCAACTATCGTATAGGACAACAATTAAGGCATTAGGCCAGCAAACCGTTAACATGGTATTCATGGATGGATTACATAGTATATAGCAAACCTGTACATGTGTGTCGGACTGTAAAATATACATAGGCATATCATGGATGTATAACAATACATATATGAGGTAAATAACATTGCACATGATGTGACTGTTCACACTCATGAATACATGGTAATATGACCTACAGTATGTATTATCCATATACTCTACATCAGCAAAGAAGGCTGCTCGGCGCGGGAGTGGTATCTCATCTTCATTGGGCAATGAGCGTGGGAACGAATATCCCGTCTCCATCCCGATGGTGTCCAATCCCGTGTACAGCGAGGTGGTGTCTCCCTCTGGACCTGCACCACCTTACTTCAAGGTGGATCCCTGCCAGTTTGGAGACAGACAGATCGTGGTCAACATGGACACTAGGTACCACGATGTCCCTCAGAGGAAGTCTGTGGCAGCTGAAAGCCTCTATGACTACATAGACATGCAGTAGAGAGAGAACAAGGAACCAAACACAAAGAAGAACTTGAAATTTGAAGTCATAACCGAATTGTATATACTGTACATACACATGTAATCACGATATTATATGGACATTGTGAGTTATAATGAAAAATGTCCCCATTATACAGTGTGTAATAATTCTATTCATCACTATTATTGAATATCCAGCATGAGCATCCACAACAGTTAATGTATGTTCATAAGATGAATCATGACATATACGTACTCACTGGACATAGGTATGCAAATGTATGTACGTATGTATGTATAACACAAACAGTAAGGACACACAGGGAATGGATCCTTTTATGTATGGAAAACCTTTAGCTTCATCTTCTCATCCCAGATATCCATTCCCTATATATATATACGTATAATATGTGTCCCTACGTACACATAACTGCCACAGTGAATTTATAATATTATAATTAATATTTCACGAATGGCCGATTTCAATATGAGGAGAATTAGAAATTAGTGTAGAATTCGAGCAAAACAGCTTAGATGAATGTAACAACTCCAACGAAGGTTCATATAAACCTAACAAGGATACCCAAGTAATTCGAGTGCAGGGGCGGGAGTCCCATGAGTTTTCAAACTCGAAATACTTGCTTTGCATAGAATATGCTACGATAGTGCATATGGTAATATTATCACACACACACACACACACACACACACACACACACACACACACACACACACACACACACATACACACACACACACACACACACACACACACACACACACACACACACACACACACACACACACACACTGTAGATACAAAGGTGTACACAGGTTGGGATTCACTCACACCATCCAGCATCAATACATAATTAAAGGTAGTGAAAGTGAATCAGAAAGACCCCTATAGTGAGTACACATAACCTTGCTATTCAGTATCCTACACACTCTGTGAACCTGTTTAGTGTTTCAATACATAATTTACAACAATAAGTGCTCACTAAGCCATAACAGCAAGTTCTCAGTATAAACTGTCAGAATGTCTGGAAATTCAATCACACAAGTATTGAATGTACACATAATAATTCACACCTAACTATAGTAATCTGTACCTTCTGTATGGCACCATAATATTACATTTGTATAAATTTTATTCATAATTATGATTACTTCCTACCGAGGACGAGTGTATTTTATGTGTCATACTGCCCGAGTGTCCATGTCTTAACCATTACAGCATCTGTTGCTAACACTTTATACTGTTGCTAGCGCTTTAGACATTATAAAATTGCTGTATAATAGTACTGTTTCTATGGTAACGGATGCTATAACATAATAGAGACTGACATTTTTATATGGTTTTATAGTAGTATACATAGTAGTATACATAGAGCTATTACCATATAAGTATTTATATGGCAATAGCTCTGTGTACCTTCTGTAGCACATTAACAACTTATTGGGAACCACAGGTTTGGGAATCATACTACAGACAAAGTAAACAGAACTGCAACTTTCACTATTTATTCAAACCACAAGTTATAGTCAATGTGGTTTGAATATTATAGCAAAACCAGGTTCGTATGTGTATGCATTTTGTATGTATAGATGCATACATACGTAAATGCACGTAAGTTAATTCAACAGTATAAAAGCACATATTGTGTAGCAGAATCAGCCATATCACATGGAACTGGTTTGATTGGCAGTGGGAGCAATGGTCTCAATACTGGTGGTCCTCTCACTGGGATGTATGGTGTCAGTTGGTGAGTCTTACATGTGACCTAGCTGGTGTATGAATTGTGCTATGGACATAGGATACCCAACAACTATATGCGTAGCCATGATTATGTTGTTGAAGTACTGTATCTACATGCAAGTTCATGTTTGAGCACTCAACTATGTACGTACAACATGTATCGACGCACATAAGCTGTATGTATCAGAGCAAGTACGGTATTGAGGTGCAATACACCACAGATACATAAACTATAGCACTGAACCTCTCAAAGGTCAGATAACACACACAAATCATAACTGTGGTTATATACATAGGCACAGTAAAATCATGGTTTACAAACCTGGACATTATACATATGTGCCAAACTAGTCTAATACAGCCATCAGAACTAGTCTTCCTTGGACAAAAAGCCATTTTTCTCCATAGGATCTGGGTATGCGAGATCATGCCAAACAATCCACCGTAGGTACATAATGTGTATGTGTATTATTCATTACACATATACTGTTATACACACTAAATTTTACAGTGTTGGGGCGAACATCTGTAAGCATTGAAGGCGGAGATAGAGTGGAGGTTGGGGCTAATGTCAACATTATCTGCCTCTGTACTGGTGACTTCAATTGCTACTCACATGGTGCTGTCTTTCGGATCAGTGGAAGGGATTACACCTATTCACAACTGAATGGACGTGTCCCCCAGTACAGCATACGATATGGCGATGCAGACTATCCAAATACTAAGGTCATACTGACCCTAACCCAAGCCACGCTGGACAACGATGGTACCACTTACAAGTGCAAGATCTTCCCTGACAACTGGGACCAGGCAAACATGGTCACCTTGTCAGTGATCGGTGAGTCACTTACATGTCTAATATGCACAGTACACATACAGTTCTAGCTACTAGCGGTATAGAAGGACAAAGAGGAGATTAGGGTTCAAAAGTCCTTAGTAAGAGCCCACTAGCTGGTAATTAAATAGATGGACCTTTAGTAAAAGCTAACTGCACACATAGCTGGTATGTAAATGAAAAAAACTTCAGACAATAAAGGTAAAAGTATACAATAAGTGCCCCCTGGCTGTTATAGAGGGGTATGTGTGTAAGAGTCCATGATCATAAACTGCTCAAACTGATCAAAGCTGCAGGAAACTACTTCTAAGATACCAGGTGTGTGTATGCGGGCAGAAACTACCAACATACTGTATGTAGGTGACTTGTGCCTGTAATCATTGCAACATCATTGCATACATCACTGAGATGGCTTGAAAACAGGTATATTCTCTTCATGTCATATGTACCCAGTAAACCTTGTTACTTACACATGACTACTACATACATAGTGTTCTGTCTTCCTTTCACACATATAGAACATGGATCAGTACAGAACAGTAGTCACACTACAGTGGCTACCAACATCATGGTAACCCCTACTACCAGCTCAGGAGTTCAAGTAAAAAAGGTAAAACTGTAGTTGTGTACATACGTGTGTACATGCATGCTATTCTACACGGTACACTCACAAAAAATGCACATATAGGTATATATGATTATTATACAAGTCGTTTTATCCGTACATATGGACTGTATGTACGTATGTATAAATGTACATACATATGTGTGCTCAGGAGTATACATGTTTCACATTCACTTCCCATGATCATAATCTACATATATGCAACAGGAAAACAAGTCAAATGACAAAGGTAAATTAGGAATAGAACACATGCATACATAAGTACATGTCTTTATACTGTATAATAAGACATACGTATGTAATAGTTATATCCTGGTGTGGTGATTGATGGACAATTTATACAGCAAATATACGCATAGTTCAATACAACATAATAATATTATTATATGCAATAGAAATGTGTTTACTAATTTCCTGCCTTATTCTCACGCAATTAATCCTAACAATGAAACCTGTCTGGTGACCTGTGCTGTATCACTGACCTGTGCTACATGGCTTATGTACGCACAGTTTTTCCTTTGATCTAACCCTCAACCAGGATACAAGTATGTATGCACACATGCATACATAAGTACGTACATAAATGTTGCAGGACAAATTTTTGGAGATGACTTTAAATTGAAATTTTGTAGATAAAATTTTTGCGGATGCTGGCCACAGTCATGTGATAGAACAACGAGAACACCTAATTTGCGGATTTTATTTTCACTTATGTTAGGCCAACTGCGAAATCCGCAGAAATTTCCCGCTGTAAGGTAATACGCATATTAACAGGGCTTAGCAAACTTTGTATCTACATAACTACAGCTATGGGGACATGCGATAGCCTCTAGTGTAAATCCTTTCAGTATGGTTATCTTGCCAACAACAACAACAACAGCAAATATGACAATGGAATTAGAACAAACAAATGTAATAGAGAGTACTCCACTTGGCTACATAGTTACAAGTGCTGATATCTTACGCAGTACAGGATTCTCACTACTGCAGACTGTTGGTACGTCCACAACAACAATAATGACAACAACAATAACAACAACAACAGCAACAACTGCTACACCTCGTACACCTGTGAACCCGGTACGATTAACAATCTCTCCAGAAACTGAAGGACCCACACTGAAATCAACCTCTAAAAAGGCCACAGAATCTGTGAAAGGTTGGCTGCAACAATAGCTCCTAGCAGTAAACAACTCAATATTAGGTACATACATACATAGTGTTCTGTCTTCCTTTTCACACATATAGAGGATGGATCAGTGCAGAACAGTAGTCAAACTACAGTGGCTACCAACATCACGGTAACCACCACTACCAGCACAGTAAGTATAAAATTGAAATTGAACTCTGAAAAGGTCACAGAACCTGTGAAAGGTTAGCTGTGCAGTAACAATAACTCCTAGCAGTAAACAACTCCATATTAAGTGATACTGAATGTGAATGTGTTTCAATCCTCCCTCTACAGAGGATGACGCCCCCACCTACGTCTACGTTGCTGTTGGCAGTGGAGTTGGTATTGTAGTGTACATACTGACCATCGTGCTCATTGGACTGGTGATATCACTCAAGATAAAAGGTGGGTACTTAACCTTCACAAACTGCTATTGTATGTGTATGGACCATATAATGTACGTACAGACAGACATACGTATGTACTGTACATACTGTATGTATGTTGTACACACATGCATGGTATGTACATACTCCTTGAAATACATCCAGCTATTACAAACAAGGAAATCTATCATTGTACAGTGGGTATGTACATTGTCCATATACACTATAATGCACTGTATGTTTACATGGATCAAGGACAGAATGAAACAAGTAATTCGATTTTCAATGCGAAGCTTCAGCGCACGAATTCTAGCCCAATTTCTAATTGTCGGCATTCAAAAATGGCCATCTTTATTTCACATAATATAAATTGTAATATAAATTCATTGTTGCGGTTACACGTAGGAACAGATATTATATATATATATCGGACTAGCGTTACATACCAGAAGTCTAAATGAAAACAATATAGGGGTTGGTAGCCCCTAAAAATACCAATGGTAGCCATTTAATGTCTTTTTGGTAACCAAAACAGCCATCAAAAGGCTCCAGACCAGCAAGCTGCTAACACACTATATTCATACATGGATCACACAACTCCACATAGGATACAGCAAACCAGCACGTGTGTCAGACTGTAAATGCATTTTGCACGGAACATAGCTGGGCATGTGAGTACGCATGCATGTACACAACCCATGTACAGTACATAAGCACATGCATAACACTGCACATATGTACGTGATCAATAACATTGCAATATGAATTGAAAGCATGTAACAATACATAGGTGCAGTAAAAAACAAACCACATGATGTGACTGTTCACACTCATGAATACATGGTAATATGACCTCTGTGTTATCCATATACTCTACGTCAGCAAAGAAGGCTGCTCGTCGGGGGAGTGGTATCTCATCTTCATCGAAAAATGAGCATGAGAGCGAATATCCCGTCTCCATCCCGATGGTGTCCAACCCCGTGTACAGTGAGGTGGTGTCTCCTTCTGGACCTGCACCACCTTACTTCAAGGTGGATCCCTGCCAGTTTGGAGACAGACAGATTGTGGTCAACATGGACACTAGGTACCACGATGTCCCTCAGAGGACATCTGTGGCAGCTGAAAGCCTTTATGACTACATAGACATGCAGTAGAGGGAGAACAAAGAACGGAACACAAAGAAGAACTTGAATTTGAAGTCATAACCGTATTGTATATACGTACGTACCAGACATACACATTATATTATTATATTACTGTATATGGACATTGTGAGTTAAATGAATAATTTCCTCATTACAGTGTGCAATATACGTATCCCATATGAGCATCCACACTGTTAGTGAATGCATGCTCATAAGATGAATCATGACATACGTATACTCACTGGACATATCTAAATGTATGCATGTACGTATATCACATATAGCAAGGACACACAGGGAATGGATTCTTTGATTATGGAACACCTCTGGCTCAACCTTCTCATCCCATACAAAGGATCTATTCCCTGTGTATTCTTCCCAAAGGTGAGACAACATACACATGTACTGTATCCCAATATATGCACCTGATCATTGTTCCCACAGTCATGTGACTATCAGTCTATAACCACACCTACACAGCTTCCACAGGTGTTTATTGACACTTCTGCACACACCTTATACACAAATATCCTAATATAAACAATTTTCAATATAAGATTATTGTATAATAATATTTGTCAGTGAACAAAGAATACAACAGTATCTTAAAACAGGCGGTAAAGGATAAACAACGAGTATATGGAGCTTTGCATCAGTGGGCTACATAGATCAACTGGTTATTACCACATTTGGTCTAAATTTCCACACCTATAATTTACAGTGCATAATAACTTGCTTAGTACGTACGTACCTTGCAGGGAACACCAACTCTGTGCTTCTCATTAGGATTCCTCACTATCAGTGTTGGATGAAATAGTGTGCAGGAGCTGGGGACTGAGTATAGTGAGGTCACACCTGCTGTGCAGCAATGAATAACATTATCTCCAGGGCTAAACAGCAGTAGGAGTTTTATCCTTCTTAGAAGCTCCAGGTTTATCCTTTGCGGATGGGAAATGACCCCATGGTCTTACCCTGACCCAATGGCAGAAATGGCGGTCTCCAACACAGGATGCTACCTCTTGGGACACCTTGACCCTTCCCATCTTGAGGCCATCTTACTCCAGCCTGCTGCCGTGGCAACTAAGGCAGAGAGGGTAAAAACAAAGACTTGGGGATTTTGACACATAATCATATCTTTCAACCAGTGGCCTTCAAGATATCTGTCTCTGTGGGCCCTACCATCTATGTGGCTTCCTGTTTGATCTGGGCCAAACGATCTCACTAATGTCAGGAGACCTGTAGTCCTACCTTTTTCTTTTTGAAAGGAAATATTGCATATGTATTTGAGACCATTCTGCTTGGGAATGAGATTTTCAATCTTTGGAGCTCCATATAGGAGCATCTTCGAGATAAATGATCCCTCTGTGATAACAGTAATATCACAGTAATAGGTTTATTTCCCTCCTAATATAGATTGATGCATTGTACATGATATTGCTTTGGTTATGTTATGCATAATATTATAATATTGGGTATTGCACCCCCAAATAGTAAACTAAAACAGCATACGTACTTGTGTACGTATGTATCTGGTGCACAATACCAAACATACAGTACCTACTGGTACATATGTACGTATATTCCGACTGTGTTTGCAAAGAGTGTATGAGAGTGGAAATGAGTGTACATAAAATCAAAATGAACAATTCTTGTAAAGAATATAATACAACAGTATTATGGTAATTATATATCACACACAGGTACACGCACACACGCATGTACACACACACACAAAATACACACAAACACACACACACACACACACACACACACACACACACACACACACACACACACACAAACATACACATGCACGCACACACACAAAAAAAAAAACACGCAAACACACAAACATGTAAACACACACATACATGAACAGCACACACACACACACACACACACACACACACACACACACACACACACACACACACAAACACACACATGCACGCACACACACACAAAAAAAAACACGCAAACACACAAACATGTAAACACACACATACATGAACAGCACACACACACACACACACACACACACACACACACACACACACACACACACACACACACACACACACACACACAAACACACACATGCACGCACACACACACAAAAAAAAAACACGCAAACACACAAACATGTAAACACACACATACATGAACAGCACACACACACACACATATACACTGTAGATACAAAGGTGTACATAGGTTGGGATTCACTCACACCATCCAGCATCAATACATAAAGGTAGTGAAACTGAACCAGAAAGACCCCTATAGTGAGTACACATAACCTTGCTATTCAGTATCCCACACACTCCGTGAACCTGTTTAGTGTTTCAATACATAATTTACAATAACAAGTGCTGACTAAGCCATAACAGCACGTTCTCAGTATAAACAACTGTCAGAATGTCTGGAAATTCAATCACACAAGTATTGAATGTACACACTAATTCACACCTAACTATAGATATCTGTACCTTCTGTAGCACATTAACAACATATTGGGAACCACAGGTTTGGGAATCATGCTGCAGACAAAGTAAACAGAATTGCAACTTTCACTACTTATTCAAACCACATTATTGACTGCACATAACAAGTTATCGTCAATGTGGTTTGAATATTATAGCAAAACCAGGTTTGCATGTGTATGCATTTTGTATGTATGTGCATATGCATACATACATACGTAAATGTACGTAAGTCAATTGGACAGTATAAAAGCACATATTGTGTAACAGAATCAGCCATATCACATAGAACTGGTTTGATTGGCAGTGTGAACAATGGTCCCGATAGCAGTGGTCCTCTCACTGGGATGCATGGTGTCAGTTGGTGAGTCTTACATGTGACTTAGCTGGTGTATGAATTGTGCTATGTACATAGGATACCCAACAACTACGTATATAGCCATAATTATGTTGTTGAAGTGGTGTATACACATGCAAGTTCATGTTTGAGCACTCAACTACACAGGCATGTAGGTATGTACAACATGTATTTACGTACATAAGGTGTATGTATCAGAGCAAGCACAGTATTGAGGTGCAATACACCACAGATACATAAACCAAAGCAATGAGCCCCTCAAATGTTAGAAAACACAAACAAGTCATAACTGTGGTTATATAGTAGGCACGGGAAAATCTGGTTTACAATCCTGAACATTATACATACGTATGTGCCAAACTAGTCTAATACAGACATCAGCACTAGTCTTCCTGGGGAAAACGTGCCTTTTTCTCCACGGAATCTGGGTATGCGAGACTATGCCAAACAATCTACCATAGGTACATAATGTGTATCTGTATATTCGTTACACATACATACGCTGTTATACGTACATGTTTACAGTGTTGGGGCGAACATCTGTAAGCATTGAAGGTGGAGATAGAGTGGAGGTTGGGGATAGTGTCAACATCATCTGCCTCTGTACTGGTGACTCCAAATGCTACTCACATGCTACTGTCTTTCGGATCAGTGGAAGGGACTACACCTATTCACAACTGAATGGACATGTCCCCCAGTACAGCATACGATATGGAGGCGCAGACTATCCAACTGTTAAAGTCATACTGACCCTAACCCAAGCCACACTGGACAACGATGGTACCACTTACAAGTGTAAGATCTTCCCTGACAACTGGGACCAGGCAAACATGGTCACCTTGTCAGTGATCGGTGAGTCACTTACATGTTTAGTATGCACAGTACACATACAGCTCTAGATACAAGCTGGTGATAGAGGAACAAGAGGAGATTAGGCACTAGCTGGTAATAAATAGATGGACCTTTAGTAAAAGCTAACTGCATACATAGCTGGTATGTAAATTACATTAAAACATTTCAGACATTAAAGCTAATAGTATACAGTAAGTGCCCCCTGACTGTTATAGGGAGGTTTGTGTGTAAGAGTCCCTGATCATAAACTGAATAACCAATTTCAGGAACTGCTGGTAAGATACGTACCAGGTGTGTAGGCAGGGCAGAAACTGCCAACATACTGTATGTAAGTGACTTGTGCTCTAGTCACTGGATGTGACATCATTGCATACGTGACTGAGATGGCTGGGAAACAGGTATATCCTCTCATGTGTACCTAGTAAACATTGTTACTTACACATGATTACATACATACATACATAGTGTTCTGTCTTCCTTTTCACCCATTTATAGAGCATGGATCAGTGCAGAACAGCAGTCAAACTACAGTGGCTACCAACATCATGGCAACCACCACTACCAGCACAGTAAGTAGAAAGTTGTTTTAGGCATGTAACATGTACATGTTACACATGTGATCAAGAATGTGGCACAATAATAGTATATAAAATCCACACACTGGTGGGGTGGGTGAGGGGTACATTCAAATCTGTCCCCTTCTGAATAGAAGGCTTACCATCTAGTAAATACTGTGTACAGTGTGTATGGTCATTTGAGCCAACTTATAACACATTCAAAACACTGGAAGTGTCGAAAAAGCCATTCACGTGCATGCTTATACCTATTGTATGTACACAAGTACAGTAACATACAGACTCTGTACTCATTTTGGCTACATCATCGTGATCTGTGTAGTTGTACAACATGTACAGCATAGGAGTAGCAGCCCTCCAGACAATGGTCAGGCAGGATTGTCGTAGAACTGTATTCAAAAAATATTTCATCTGATAGATGTATTAGTTATACCCCGCCTTTGCTGGGTACATGGCGGATATACTTGAGTGTCAGGAAGCGATATACCGAGGGCGAAGCCCGAGGTTATCGCTTCCTGACACTCAAGTATATCCCCATGTACCCAGCAAAGGCGGGGTATAACAAATATGTATCCCGTCAAAACGATCGAAAGTATGTTAGCGTTGTGAATACAGACGAGAAATTTGCGAGGAAAGACTTCTTTGGGAGCTGAAAACGACAGTAAAACATTTAATCAGAGAATAACCGAGTACCCATCAACTCTCTAATACCAAAGAGAGAGTGTGGGGATAATGATAATAGCGATCGTTTCTCTGAGCTTACCGACTTAGAAGAATGGACAAATCTTTATGTGCCCAAAACGCTGCCAAGAAAATGGACTGAGTAAATATTATCCAGCCTAGAAGCCCGAACCACAAAGTCGTCGATCTGAACGACCGATCGACTCATGTTAAAATTGCTCTTGATTCGCCGCCCTTCTGAAAATACTAGGATTGTGCGCTGATTTTGTGTTCCTTCAACTGAATTGGTGTGGTCTTCAGTGTTCATTGTGTATCAGCATTGCTGGTGCATTGATTGTCTTAAGTGACAAGTGCGGCGATAATTGATAACTTCCTTTCAATTAAGAAAACGGGGTATATCAGTAATGAGGTCAGAAATATACCCCGGTATATCGGGTATATACCGTAGTCGGTGCTTTTGAAGTTAAGTGACAATATCACCAATCGGGATACATATAATGATATATTATAATATGTGCACCTACGTGTAACCGCAACAATGAATTGCAAGAAGAAAGATGGCCGATTACGAATGCCAACAATTAGAAAATGGGCTAGAATTCGTGCGCTGAAGCTCTGCCGAACGTAATAACTTCAACGAAGGTTCTTCTGAACCTAAGAAAGACGTCCAAATAATTCGAGTGCGGGGGTCGGCAGCCCCACGAGTTTTTGAACTCGATTTACTTTGTTGTCTATCATGGAATTATTGGTCCGGCGATCACCGCCTTGCCTGACCCATTACTATGCCTATGATGTCAGTAATAGTATGCATTGTTGCCATAATGTACAATAACAATAGCAATAATATTGTTGTGATTACAAAATTGATTATAATTCACAGCTCCAGTTAAACTAGAATGTTGAAGCACATTCTGACCAAATCGATCCAGCTCAAACTTGTATCATGTATGTTAGCGTGTAAACATGTGAAAAAGAATTAAGTAACCACAATGAGTAAATCACATACCATGGTAGTAAACCACCTGCATACATGTACCATGGTAGTTTGCAAACAATTTTAAGCTGATTTTGAATTAAGCATTTTAACGCTTTAGTGTAACCAGGGCTTAGCACACTCATTCGTTTTGTATCTACATAACTACAGCTACAGAGAAATGGGATAGCCTCTAGTGTAAATCATTTCAGTATGGGTATCTTGTCAGCAAAAACAACAACAAAAGCAGCAACAACAACAACAACAACAACAACGACAAAGAGAACAATGGAACTAGAACAAACACATGTAATACAGAGTAATCCACCCGGGGACATAGTTACAAGTCCTGATATTTTAAGCAGTATGGGAATTCCACCACTGATGAATGTGGTTACGTTTACAACAACAAAAACTACAGTAACAACAACTGCAACACTTCATACACCTGTCATGCGTACACCCGTCATCTCAGTAACGTCAACAGACACTGAAGCTGAGTCCTCGTCTATCCAAGCTGTACCATCAACCACCCTAACCCCACCTAACACACCAGTCATGCAAACAACAGCTCACAACACTGGAGGACATGCTACCGTGAATCTTGAATATAATATATTACACAACACAGGATTTCCACCACTGCAGACTGTTGTTACGTCCACAATAACAACAACAACAACAACAACCATGACTACTACCACTGCAACATCTCCTACACCTGTCACCCCAGCACATTCAACAGAAACTGAAGGACCCACACTGAAATCAACCTCTGAAAAGGTCACAGAACTTGTAAAAGGTTGGCTGTGCAGTAACAATAGCTCCTAGCAGTAAACAACTCCATATTAAGTGATACTGAATGTGAATGTGTTTCAATCCTCCCTCTACAGAGGATGACGCCCCCACCTATGTCTATGTTGCCGTTGGCAGTGGAGTTGGTATTGTAGTGTACATACTGACCATCGTACTCATTGGACTGGTGATATCACTCAAGATAAAAGGTGGGTACTCAACCTTCACAGACTGCCAATGTATGTGTATGTATGGAGCATACATACACACAGGCAGACATATGAACTGTACATACTGTATGTATGTACACACATACATGGTATGCACATACTCTTTGAAATACATCCAGCTATTACAAACAAGGAAATCAATCATTGTACAGTGGGTGAGTACATTGTCCATATACACTATAATGCACGGTATGTTTACATGGATCAAGGACAGAATGAAAAAATACCAACAGTTGCCATTTAATGGCTTTTGATAACCCAAAGCAGCCATCAAAAGGCTTTAGACCATCACATGCACAACTCCACATAGGATACAGCAAACAGGAACGTGTGTCAGGCTGTAAATGCATTCTGCACAAAATATACATACCTATGTATAGGCATGTATGTGAGTATGCATGTACACAACCCATGTACGTACAAGCATAACACTGCACATATGTACGTGATCAATAATATTGCAATATGAATTGAAAGCATGTAACAATACATAGGTGCAGTGAATCCCAAAGCACATGATGTGACTGTTCACACTCATGAATACATGGTAATATGACCTCTGTGTTATCTATTATACTCTACATCAGCAAAGAAGGCTGCTCGTCGTGGGAGTGGTATCTCACCTTCATTGGACAACGAGTGTGGGAACGAATACCCCGTCTCCATCCCGATGGTGTCCAACCCCGTGTACAGCGAGGTGGTGTCTCCTTCTGCACCTGCACCACCTTACTTCAAGGTGGATCCCTACCAGTTTGGAGACAGACATATCATAGTCAACATGGACACTAGGTACCACGATGTCCCTCAGAGGACGTCTGTGGCAGCTGAAAGCCTCTACGACTACATAGACATGCAGTAGAGGGAGAATAAGGAACCAAACACAAAGAAGAACTTGAAATGCTGTACATACACATGTAATCACAATATTATTATACAGACATAGTGAATTATTATGAATAATGTACTATTATAGTGTGATATATATGTTATTCAGTTTTTTTTTTCTGTCAAAAAGTGTGTATTAGCCACATGGGCATCCACAACAGTGAACAGATTCCCACTGCTACGTACGTGATCGCTCAAGAACTACCCAGTCCCCTATCTATGCTGTAGAAATCATGAGCCTCTACCAAATTACATATGTACGTATACACGTTTATTGATACGTACTTATTATTGCATGCTTCATTACATGTTGTACGTTGCGTGCACAGGCAGATCAAAGTGAATACCGTATAGCGGGAAACTTTGGCAAGTATTAAATTTGACGAATCAGTCCCCGGAACGAATTGGCGAGTTTTAAATTTGACGGCATGACAAATTCCAGGAAGCGTGGGCATGCGTATGCGCATAATAGTTGATTGTCAGATTATGTCAGAATAAAATATGGCAGATTTTAAATTTGGCAATTTTCCGTAAAATCGCCAATTCGCCAAATTAAAAACCTCGCCAAAGTTTCCCACTATACGGTATGTGCAAATCTGCACTGTTTCAACACTCCCTTTTGATATGGGAAATTTCCAATTGTTGATAAAATTGGTCAATTAATTGCTTAGCAACTCATGATTAGTCACAATAACAATGTTGCATGTGAGTTAGTATGCAGCCTATTATTTCACACGTAAAACAGACACTACATAATGGCTAAACTACCTCTGGTAGGGCTGTGGCAGATACAGACTATGTATGCAGTTGAAGTATAATAATATACAGACTATCCATGCAATGAAATACAGACAACTGGACGTCAAGAGATGTGAAAATGAACTTAAAAGTAAAGAAAAAAAATCCTCAATTAATGGAACCATCATGTGGGAGTGGGTTTAATTGCCCAACAATCCATGCATAACAATTTGTACATCATGCGCAATACATACACACAGTGAAGGTATAACTTTCAATGCAAATGCATACAAGTAGTACATACAATATGTACTAGTTCAATATGAAATAAAATTCAATACATACTATGTATATGCACATATTAATATTACTCTAAATAGGCTTTGACTTATGTACATAAGGCTTATATTACTGTTATACAAAAGACCTTAATATATACAATATGTGAAACATATAAGATAAGCAATTGATGCACACGATACTAGTTCCTTATAGACAGCTTCAGTGTTATAATAATAAGGATATACTTTACTATGTGTGCATACTAGTAATAAATCCTTTACTGCAGTGGACACTTATGGGTTCATTGATAGTGGTAATTGAAACTTGCAACAATTTACTCCAATAGCAATAAGAACAGGTGAAAACTACGCAGAACGCAATCAACCCTGTTTTGTCCCTGGGAACTGGTTCCAAGAGAACAGACAACACTTCATCAGAATGAAGACTGTGGTCATTTCCGTGATGTCACTAATGGGGCTTACATTTGGTGAGTTTGTGTGGTTTTGAGGCATGGATGATATCGTAAGAATGCCTAAGATACATACGTACGTATGTATGTACGTACCTACTCTGTGATGCTGTAAGTACACTATTACTGTACATGCATGCATGCATAGGCTTGAGGTTATGTACATGTGTACATGTCCATACTCTACATGCATGTAGAGAACTGAATCCAAATCAACATAGAGACTGTAATAGAAAATCACTAATATAGTCCAACTTGCTTAGCTAGCACACTGAAGGACACACCAAATCCACACTTCTTACCAGAGGCATTCACTACCAGTACTGGTACCAGAATGCATAAATGAGCTAGGGCTGAGAAGTGTGTGTACGTATTTTTCAGGAGAAAGTACTAACAGGAGATAGTACTAACAAGGGTATGTAGTTACTAAGTTGCACTGTAGTCAAACATATGCATCATACACACATACTGTATATACAGTAGCAGTCTACATACGTATATATGTGCATTACCCCTAAGAGAAAAATGAATATAATATTTCATATTGGACTATACGTGTACATACGTACGTACGTACTTTGTATAAATTGTCCGCACCAGGGTATAAATTAGATGTATCCTGCCTAGGTGTGTTGCAGCAGATAAAGTGCTAACTGCTTACCTTGGGCTTCAATCTGAGTGATTAGTCAACACTTCATATCTGCTGCAGCACACCTAGGCAGAATTGAACTATTACATACAGTACATCGAACCATATGGTTGTGTGTATTCTGTATTGTGCTATACTGTAGCCTCAGTTCAGGCTGCCACACTCGGGATACAAGGTGGCTCCACAGTGCATGTAGGAGATAGAGTGAACATCACCTGCACCTGTGACTACATCAAATGTTTCCAAGGGGCACACTTCAATATCAGTGGAGTAGAGTATAACTACAGCATCTTAGAGGGTGGAGGAGTGACCAACTACAACCTTGGTTACACAACTGATTGGAACACATGGACTATTATCTACACACTGGTCTTGGTCAATGCAACAGTGGACGACAATGGGACCACATATCAGTGTACTCCGTCTACACATGATGGAGAAGGAAACTGGAGCAACACTGAGACACTGACTGTACTGGGTGAGTTGAACACAGAGGTTGCATGGGGAAGTCCTCCATACGTATGTCTCCTGTGTGCTGCCATAGATACATACTCGAACTATACGGGTTCACATACCAAAACATAGTACTTATTCAGCATGTACATTGTAATAAGTTCACAATGTAATGCAGACTTCAAAGTACAGTACAGTATATTACTGTATGTGTATTAAGTGTTTACTGTTTTCCTACCAGGCAGGAAAACAGTATACACTTTCTCCTATAGTGCATAATGTTTTATTTGGACAGTTTGTACATACTCTGTATGAATTGCCTACACCAGGATACATTACATGTATAAGACTACAGTACATACTACTTTGTATCCCAGTGCGAGGTGAGATCAAAGGCGCCGCTGTGTGTCTATATCCTGTAGACACACAGCTGGGGTCTATCAGACTCTATAGACACCTATTCACAGGCTTAATTGATTAATTAACACTTCATTATTGTCATGGGAAGGCAACACAGTACAGCAAAGTACGCAACAATCCACTCGCTAAAGTTCTTCACTGTCCGTTTATTATTCTTCGCCGTGTTTTTTGGTAAAAACGACTTCTTCGAAACTGCGAAGTTCTCTTTTGAGGGCAGGTCGGCAAATTGGCTCTTTTTCTTCTCCAATTCTTCTAGAAAATAAGCGCCTTCTTCCTTTAACTTCGCTCAGATGCTGACATCCGGCCGTAGGTAGAACAGCAGAGGTCTGTGGCGGCTCGTTTTCTTCTAAAATTTCGTTAAGTACTTCTGAAACTCCTCTTCTTCCTCTTCATGCTTCTCTAACGTATATAGCCGCCAATCTCCACACTCGTTTGAGATATACTCGCGCGACATTCGTCTTCTCTGATCCGTTCAAGTAATATCGATACCAACGCGTAAACAGACTCGCACCTATCCTTACATTTGCTGGGATACAAGTGAGTTGTACCACCTTTCAGCAGGGTACATGGGAATAGACAGATTAGATAGACCCCTCGGGCTCCGCCCTCGTGGACTATCTAATCTGTCTATTTCCCATGTACCCTGCTGAAAGGTGGTACAACTATTACGTATATTGTATGAAGGCATGTATATGTACATACATACATACGTATATATGTACGTACATGCCGGTGCAATCATAGATACCAGTACGTACTACGTACGTACGTACATTCACACATTGTAGTATGCACACTTTGTAGTGTAGGTACAGTTCATACATACATATTATGTATACCATGTATGGTGCATACGGTGCATTTCATGTGATTTCATATCACACACAGGTTCACGAGCAAATTCAACATACGATATGTATGCAACGTCTCAGCCACAAGAGGTACACATACACCAGTATACACAATGTACTGTGAATATGTACTTATCATTCCATGAAGCCATACATAAATATCAAGCATCATTCTATTTAATAGTGTACAAGTGTGTGAGTGTGTGTGTGTGTGTGTGTGTGTGTGTGTGTGTGTGTGTGTGTGTGTGTGTGTGTGTGTGTGTATGTGTGTGTGTGTGTGTGTGTGTGTGTGAGCATGTGCATGTGTGTGTGTGTGTGTGTGCATGTGTGTGTGTGTTTGTATGTGTGTGTGTGTGTTAACATGTGTGTGTGTGTGTGTGTGTGTGTGTGTGTGTGTGTGTGTGTGTGTGTGTGTGTGTGTGTGTGTGTGTGTGCGTGTGCGTGCATGCGTGTGTGCATGTACGTATGTGTCCGTACACACACATGCATATACGTATATGTACGTACCTGTTTGTACATGTATACCATGTGTGTATGCATATTGTATGTAGTCAATAGGTAATGCCGAAAGAAGCTCAATTTCAACAACAATTGACCCTAAAACCACCATTAAGGAGGAAAGAACAACATCTTTATCAGTTATTACAACTACTCCACCAGCACAGAGTGATGAGTCCTCAGCTATCAAAGCTGTACCATCAACCACACTAACCCCACCTAACACACCAGCCATGCAAACAACAGCTCACAACACTGGAGGACATGCAACTGCGAATCTTGAATATAATATATTACACAACACAGGACTTCCACCACTGCAGAGTATTGTTATGTCCACAATAACAACAACAACAACAACAAAGACAACAATTGAACTAGAGCAAACACATGCAATAGAGAGTAATCCACGTGGGTTCATAGCTACAAGTCCTGGTAACTTACGCAGTACTGGATTTCCACCACTGCAGACTGTTGTTACATCCACAAAAACAACAGCAACAACAACAACAACAACCACGACTACTACCACTGCTACACCTCCTACACCTGTCACCTCAGCACCATCAACAGAAACTGAAGGACCCACACTGAAATCAACCTCTGAAAAGGCCACGGAACCTGTGAAAGGTTGGCTGTGCAGTAACAATAGCTCCTAGCAGTAAACAACTCCATATTAAGTGATACTGAATGTCAATGTGTTTCAATCCTCCCTCTACAGAGGATGACGCCCCCACCTATGTCTACGTTGCTGTTGGCAGTGGAGTTGGTATTGTAGTGTACATACTGACCATCGTGCTCATTGGACTGGTGATATCACTCAAGATAAAAGGTGGGTACCCAACCTTCACAGACTGCCAATGTATGTGTATGTATGTATGGAGCACATGTAAGTACACATGTATAGAGCACACGTATGTACATACAGCACATACATATTATTGTTATAAACATAGTCATTCATATGCACATGACATGTATATGAATGCAATACATTGAACTACTGTACATATATATGAATATTCATGAATCCACCACAATTCGTTTTCAAAGAATATGGTGGATTAACAAGTTTGACGGATAAACTTGATATTCATTGGTACAAGGAAATTGTGGGAGATTAAAAGGTTTGGTGGATAAAGTGGTGGCGGATTAATGAGAATTGACTGTACACATACATACATAGTATTAGGGTGTACAAAACCTAAGCACAGATGAAATTAATGCGAACAGCCACTCATTACTCACTTCATTCATCATCCATCCATTGCAATCATGTACTTTAGGTAAAAGGGCTGCTGAGAGAAGGAGTAGGAGGAGAACGCCATCCCCCGAGCAACAAGGGGCGAGCAGGTATGCTGTCTCCATCCCAATGGTGTCCAACCCCGTGTACAGTGAGGTGGTGTCTCCCTCTGGACCTGCACCACCTTACTTCAAGGTGGATCCCTGCCAGTTTGGAGACAGACAGATCGTGGTCAACATGGACACTAGGTACCACGATGTCCCTCAGAGGAAGTCTGTGGCAGCTGAAAGCCTCTACGACTACATAGACATGCAGTAGAGGGAGAAGGACAGACAACAACCATAGTCACAGAGTAGTCTATAGTAGCACATACATGATAACCACGTGTGTTCTACAAATGAATGGATTCATTTGTACAGTTTGGAGTCTTCACACACATACGTACGCGTGTAGTTAAACAGTGGTATACACAAATAAACTGCTAACATAATTAGCCTGGAGTACAGACTTGATAGTGTGTGCCAATGATATGGAAATATATGTATGTACATATGTAAGTCTGTTTTGCAAGTACAGTTTGGAACTAAAAAACGTGAATCTCCGATGTACACACGGTAGCGGACACGCTAATGTTTCAGGACATTCCACACTGGAACGCATGCACATACAGCGGTGACTGGAAGCAATGATACCAAAATTTGAAGGCACATTGAAGGTTCTATACTCACACTTGATCACGAACAGTACATTGTACTTAGGTACATATGCTACGTATCCTAATAACAACACTACTGTTGTTACATGTACCAGTGGAAGATTTCTATAATGAAACTCTGAATTTTCAAAAAACTCAATAATAAGTACACCATTCTGTATAGTATAGCAGAGTGTGTTAGAAGACCCTCGAACTGACAAACCTCTGTATGTGGACATAAACTCAAGGTCCCAAAGTGAGATAGGTCCAGTGAGAAAATAATATATATATTCATTGTCATTACAAAGATAAGATCATTACAGGCAATCACAAGAATGTGATGATGAATGCAGTGTGTTCTGCATCAACGGACAGTCTCTATAGGATCACACACATTGTGGTGGTGGTTCACTCGATCACTTGCGACACTTTCTACCACCAAGTACGTATAAAAGAGCCAGGAGTTCCAGCTAAAGCTAGTCAGTATAACAAATAGAGTTAGTGTCTGTACACTAGGTACACAGCTATACACAAAGTTTTCAACGGTTGATATTCTTTCCCAGAGAAAACGCACACGTAAGAACAGCACATATTTGGATCAAGGAGGCACGCTCTAATAACTACATCCGTATGTGCACATACGTATATGTGTATACTCCAATACAATGACAGGACCACAATCAATAATGTGGATGGCGATATTCATTTTAACAGGTACGTATGTAGGTATGAAATAATACACATACAGTACTGCGTTGGCAAAATCAGGACTCACACACCTCATGTATAGCAGCAATACTTAGGTAGCAAGGAATTGCCAAGGATAGGTACTGTACATGTAGTAGTTATACCCCGTAGACACATTCATTTACGCGGGCTGGTAGGCCTATCGATGGAGGTTTTCAACGAAGAGCAGCAAGAAGGCCTAATAACACTGCAGCAATCGTCGTTCGTTCGGTAAAGGGGGGGGGGAAAGACCATTATTAGCAATATTTTGTTGTTACAAGAAGTTATAAATAATGTACTAAGGTGTTGTTTGGAAATTGAATGTGTGTGTGTGATCTCGGACACAGGCAACATGTTACAACACAAAACAATATACTCAGGCTCGTTTCAGCAAGTTTCCTCTTTCGTTTGGTAAAGTTAATTCTCCTAGGATCGTTGTTTTGGCAAGTTTCCTATTTCGTTCGTTCGTTCTGTAGATATTCTGAGGCTTTGGGTTCGGCAAGCTTCCTCGTTCACTCGGTAAATATTCCGAGGCTCGTGGGTTCGGCGAGTTTCGTCGTTCGCTCACTAACTATCCGAAGCTTGTTAGATTAAACAATGCCACTTACAAAAACTGGGGTGCATCACATATGTACCCCAGTACATCACGAATGTACTCCTGTCGGCGCTTCTGTAGTTGATTGAAAACGCCCACGCATCGGGGTAAATACGTAAATATGAACATGCACAGTTTTGTAAAATATTCAGTGTGTACATACTTCATGTATAGTGTGTATACCATGTACAGTATGGGCTCCATGTACAGTGTGGACTTGATGTACAGTTAATACTCTACATGCAGTATGTATCTCATGTACAGTGTGTACTCCATGTATGTATAGTGTGTATACCATGTACAGTGTGTGTTCCATGTACAGTATGTACTACGTAGGTGTACAGTGTGTACACCAAACACAGTGTACACCCAATACAAACTTCAAGAGCACAGTAAATCTGTACTTACCTAAGTTGGAGACTGAGTCAACTATATGCATTAACAGAGGTACATATATATCTATGTCTATATGTGCATATGCATTAACCAGGTTACCTGCCAAGCATTAAATACGTATGTGCGTGTACAATATCACTGTTACACAGGTCTAGCTCCAGTCAGAGGGACCAGCATACTCCAGATTGCAGGAGGTAATGTTGTACAAGAAGGCAGCGATGTGGCAATCGAATGCAGATGCAGAGGACACGGTCCGGACATAACCTGTGGGGAGCACCCAACGTTTGAAATCAACGGCATTGTTATTGCTGAAGGCAGGTACCCAGGGTACAGTATCGCATACAACTTCCCCTCTCAGGTGTACAAACTCATAGCCCACAACGTGTCAATGGGTCAGAATGGATCAACCTACCAGTGTGGTCTGAAGGATCACGAAGGGGATGTTATTCTAAGGAGCAATATGGTGACCATGATCGTCACAAGTTAGTATTAGTGTTACCACGATAATCACAATATACTGCACATAAAATTCATCATGATAATATGTAAAATTGACGATACAATATCATATACTGCGTATATCGTAATATGGAGAAATTCCATATTGACTGTCCAAACGTGTCATTAAAACAGTACACAGAACTCTGACCTTTGATTAACGGATTGTCACAAGTCACTCACACAAGCTTACAGAGACATGAATGCAGTATTACGTATGTCTAAAGTGCTATTCTCGTTGTAATCAACATCTGATCCATATGCAATATATTGTGAAACAGAATATCAATATCATGATACGAAACCAATGCAATACTGCTATACATATCTACACCTTTGTACATGAATTATAGGCCACTTTCAATTATCAGTATTTCGAAATTGGTCATCTTCTTGCACAATACAAATTGTAATACTTAAATTATGCACAAAAGCACATACTGTAATATAATATTATATAAACATAATATAATATATTAAATATAATGAGCGTAGAGTGTGCTATCATACATACATACAAAATATTATGTACAGTAAGTTGCATGTACGTATTGTAAATACCAATGTATACTTATATAATTTATATGCATATATTCAGGTCGACACTCAGAATATTCTGTCACAGATTCTACTCGTCAACAGACAAGCACTACTGTGAATTTTGTCAGCACACACAGCAGTAATGGAGCTGCTGGAGATATTCAGATGACGGTCCTGAAACACCCAACTAGCACATCGTCAACACTCAACAAGACCACTAGTCTCCCATCATCCACCCATCTGACAACTACAAAACCATCATCCACCCACCAGACAACTGAACAACCATCATCCATCCATCAGACAAACACACTACCAACATCCACCCATCAGACAACTACAAAACCATCATCCACCTATCTGACAACTACACAATCATCATCCATCCATCAGACAACTACACAACCATCATCCACCCATCAGACAACTTTCAAACCATCATCCACCCATCAGACAACTACACAATCATCATCCATCCATCAGACAACTTTAAAATCATCATCCACCCATCAGACAACTACACAATCATCATCCATCCATCAGACAACTAAACAACCATCATCCACCCATCAGACAACTTTAAAACCATCATCCACCCATCAGACAACTACACAACCATCATCCACCCATCAGACAACTACACAACCATCATCCACCCATCAGACAACTTTAAAACCATCATCCACCCATCAAAAAATTACAAAACCATCATCCACCCATCAGACAACTACACAACCATCATCCACCCATCAGACAACTACACAACCATCATCCACCCATCAGACAACTACACAACCATCATCCACCCATCAAATAACCACACAACCTTTATACCCCCATCAAAACAATATAGACCCATCTTCCACCCATCAGAGAACTATAGAACCATCATTAACCCTTCAGATAGCAACTCATTCATCATCCACCTATCTGACAAATATTCACGCATCAATTAGCCATCAGACAAGGATTTATCGAATACCTCCATCGCTATCATCCTCCCAGATGTTACCCACTTCACTAATAGCCCCACTGCCATCTCCCCCTCACATAACAAACATCGCCTCGTCATCCTACCACCAGACACCAACCACAACATCAACACCACAAGCTCCAGCCTCCACTGAATACAAAACTACTTCGGAAACGATTCCCAAGAGTGACAAAGGTGAGCACGCAAAGTACAGCCCAGTCCCGTGGCAATTTGCAGGATCTGTGATGTGTATGTGCATTCAGTACACCTCGGATATACAGTACATGTCACTCCACTGACTATTAATGCATGAAATCATGTGCAATTCAACTCACTCGGTAAGCATGTACAGTACATTGAAGGATGCACCAAATGGGTACTTATAATCAGGGACACTTGCTATCAGTGCTGGTTGTTGTTAGATAGGAACTGAGTGAGGTGTATGTATATACATTAACCAGGAGTATGTATTGACCAGGGTACTTACTGAGCAAGTTGTACTACATTCTGTTCACTATACAGTGGAACCTCTCTATTACAAACCACTGAAATGTGGAACCCTCTGTAATAAGGACACCATTCTGTGTCCCAGTGTAGTACTGAAGTGTATAAAATGACCTATGAATTGAGGAAACCTCTGTAATAAGGACTAAAATCAAGGTCCCAAAGTGTCCTTAATAGAGAGGTTCCAGTGTATACGTACAAACTGCATACACATGTGTACATATTTGATGTACGCATTAATGCAAACACCCAACACCATGACGAATAAGAGGACTGTTATAACTTGATGTGTTTCAATCCTCCCTCTACAGAGGATGACGCCCCCACCTATGTCTACGTTGCTGTTGGCAGTGGAGTTGGTATTGTAGTGTACATACTGACCATCGTGCTCATTGGACTGGTGATATCACTCAAGATAAAAGGTGGGTACCCAACCTTCACAAACTGCAATGTACATATGTGAATGGAGCATACATACAGGCAGACATACAGTATGACATTGTACTATACGTAAGTATCATGCTTATTAGGTTTGTGATAATACTCAGTCTAAAGAGGCAGTTCAAAATAGATGAAATGAACTATGTTCTAAACCGATCCCATTGTTTAGAGAAATGTATAAATCATTCAATCAATTCAGTGGAGGATTTTGCTAGAATACCATTTCATATTTTCCGGGAGTACATAAACAAGGGAGAAAGTGTCACCTCGATTATACAACTCATACTATTCACTATCACTGTAATAAATGTTGAGAACAATGATCACATCATCGCACGGGACTAATACAGTCAGACATGCTTAGTATGTAAATACTCTGAAGGGGACACCAAATCTGTGCTTCTTATCAGAGGTACGTACTTACTATCAGTACTGCTTGACTTACGTGCTGTCGAGTGGAGTGTACGCACCCACTAACCAGAATTAGGTACTGTACTGTACGTAGTTGTACTGTACTGTACTGTACTGTAATTGTACTGTACTGTACTGTAGCTGTACTGTACTGTACTGTACTGTAGCTGTACTGTACTGTAGCTGTACTGTACTGTACTGTAATTGTACTGTACTGTACTGTAGCTGTACTGTACTGTAGCTGTACTGTACTGTAGCTGTACTGTACTGTAGCTGTACTGTACTGTAGCTGTACTGTACTGTAATTGTACTGTACTGTACTGTAGCTGTACTGTACTGTAGCTGTACTGTACTGTAGTTGTACTGTACTGTATTGTAGCTGTACCGTACTGTACTGTAGCTGTACCGTACTGTACTGTAGCTGTACCGTACTGTATTGTAGCTGTACCGTACTGTACTGTAGCTGTACTGTACTGTACTGTAGCTGTACTGTACTGTACTGTAGCTGTACTGTACTGTAGCTGTACCGTACTGTAGCTGTACTGTACCTATGGACATGGAGTATGTGCACGTACATGTCATCCTCACTTACTATGCAGAGAAAAAGGCCAGGTTAAGAGTACGGGGGTACCAATCCCCAGTGTACGAGCTCCCGATGGTGTCCAACCCCGTGTACAGCGAGGTGATGTCTCCTTCTGCACCTGCACCACCTTACTTCAAGGTGGATCCCTGCAAGTTTGGAGACAGACAGATCGTGGTCAACATGGACACTAGGTACCACGATGTCCCTCAGAGGAAGTCTGTGGCAGCTGAAAGCCTCTACGAATACATAGACATGTAGTAGAGGGAGAAGGACAGATAACCACCACAGAGTAGTCTATAGTAGCACATACATGATAACATGTGCAAGCATGAATGGATTCATTTGTGCAGTTTGGAGTCTTTGCAGCTAGTGTCATACAGTACATACACATATTAAGTAGATGAAGACAAACAATGATTGCTATGTACATACACACTTTATTTGATATTGTTGGCTGAGCAATAATGTACTGTATTAATGACAAGTATGGAATGTACGTACGTGTGCTGGGAACAATTTCATATTTGATGATTGTGAGGTGAACAATTATGATAACACAGATACTGTTCTTTGGAATAACATTACAGACAGACTGTGAACACATACGTACGTAAGTACAATATTATGTACTCACAGTATGAATGCATCATAAAAGCACACAATACATGCAGTTTGTAGTCCACAAAAGAACATACATACATAGGTATGATAGAGAGAGGTTAAAGCACATGACCTATGCATGCACAATGCATGATGTTCTCGACTCATACATAGGTATGTTTATACATACGTAGATAGATGAAGCTTCTCCATTGCAAACCTTCAAATTGAGGAAAACTTCAAAACACAGACACCATTCTGTGTTCCAGTGTAGTACCGTAACGCTCTGAGGGACCGAGGAAACCTCTGTAATGAGGACATATGTACATAAAATGAGGTCTTAAAAATGTTTCATACTATAGAGAGCCCACAATATGTACTATAAGGTTATTGCTCCTTCTCTTATCACGTAGAGGTTACCAGTAGTACAGAGGTCATCATGTGTTGGAAGACAAAGGCTGGACATAGAGAGCCCACAATATCTACTATAAGGTTAAAGGCGACATAGAAGAGACCAAAAATAGTAACAACATCCCCTGATCCTTTGTGTACATGTGTAAAAATTCCAACAAAAATGTCCATACACCATGAATTTAAGTAGCAAACCACAAGTACACATGTTCACGCCTGAGAGGAGCGTACATGTGATGACCTCATTGAACAGCGCATGCTGTGACCAGGAGGTCATTACTCCCTCAGCTCACTTCCAGCCTTTGTCTTCCAACACATGATGACCTCTGTACTACTGGTAACCTCTACGTGATAAGAAAAGGGGCAATAAAAATTATTAAGTTGAAAAGAATTCCATGTGTGTGTGTGCGTGTGTGTGTGTGTGTGTGTGTGTGTGTGTGTGTGTGTGTGTGTGTGTATTCTTCACTCGAGATCTGATCACAACAATACTTATAGGTGACATAGCATGTATTACTTGATAACTGGTACAGAGTATCACTCAAAGATGCTCAGCAAAGTGCATATACAGCAGTACTTCCATAATCCGACCATACATTTATTTCATGAAGACTGTCAGATTATCAAGGTTGTATGAACAGACACCACTCAATACACATGGCACATTACTTGCGTGGTGTTCCCACTGGGTCAGCTCAACATTCAATTTCAATTTCTATGTCCTCCCAACGACACATGATGACCTTTGTACACATACGTAAGCACTATTGACCGCAAGAAACTATAGTTTATGTAATGAAGAGTAAAAGGGGAGCTATGTACACATTAGCTGACTAGCACACTTTAAAACCCCCGGGCCACTCTATGTCTTACAGTAGCAACACATGATGACTTCCGTATCCAGGATACGAATTATACAACACATACGTGACCATTGACACACAGAATGGGACAGTAATACATGTGTAGTGATCTTCCACGGCACACAAACTCCTGACGTGCCTCAGATCCAGGAAGGGTATATTAGGATGAATTATTCTTCGCGATGACAACGCCACGGGCGTCTAAGCAACGTCCCACCTTTACATTCACAGTGCTGTAATAGTACCACACGAGTGGCCGGGGTGATTATGAAGCCTTAAGATGGACAGCACAGTGATTAGCATGCACCAGGACAACAGAAAACATCCTATTATCCAAATACATAAACACTACGACTACTCTGACGCGTATGTTCACCGGCAATGGACCGCTGAACATGTTAGTGTAGGATGACTAGCATCTAAGGTACTGATGAATCTGTAATAACAACGTCGTTTATATAAACTAACATGAATCAATTGCCGTAGGCTAATAGCAGCAACAATAATAAAGGACCCATGGCTGTGTCGCAATCGCTGCATTCCGAAGCCGCCATTTTCTCTCATTTCCCGCCCTTTTCTACCACGTGCTGACCTTTGCACCGTGACTAACATACCTGTGTCATGCTTCGTCATTGTTTATGACATATCCTACAAATACGGCTAGTGCTTCGCTCTCGGTCAATTCTCTCTGTATGTGGTCGTGAATTACTGAAAGCAATCCTTTGTTAACGATGACCGAGAAACCAAAGCTGAAACCTGTGTCGACAGTGAGTTTTATTGTATGTAAGATCAGCAGCACTGCATGGCCGTCTAGTACGATTCGTATATAGCTAATCACATACACATGATAATACTATTATTATAGTATTATCTGTGGTATAAGTGATGAGCATGGATTTTATACCTATGGTGATTTTCACTTACAGACATAATCTGCTTATCCAAAATAAGGTTATACACAATTTAATGTAGCTTTACTGGATGTTGTTGTTCTGCACTTCAGGAAACAGTGAAAGCAGTGAAGGATGCTTACAGAGTTTGTCCTGTCAGTAATCCCTGGTTGCTCAGTGAGCCAGATGTGGACCTGCTCAACATTGGACTCAAAGGCCCATTGTACGAGGGAGATTGGCATAGCCTCGATTATCAAAGCTTTTCACGCAAGCTAACCCCCACCAATAACAAGAGAAGCCTATCTACAATTCAAGGGGGAGCAAAATCTGGCAAAACATCTCTTGTTCATCAGCTGTGCTCTGATTATGCAACAGACAGGTTTGCTCAGGATTCCACTCTTGTCCTTCGAATTCTTCTCCACTGCCTCCCTACCCTCCCAAGCCTCGATCTGAAAGACCTATTGTCCGCACTTTCCTCCCCCTCCTCAGGCAGTACTCCACCTCTGAGCAATCAACAGATGGCCGAGATCGTAGACTACATGAGAAGCAGTGAAGGGGAGGGAATACTCTTGATTCTGGATGGATTGGATGATTCACCAGCCCACCTTCAACACCAATCCATCATACGCGACATCATTGAAGGGAAGCAACTCTCCAAAGCATCTATCATCGTGACTGCCAGGAAGGAGACCACAATTAGGTCACTTGACGGTGTTGATCAAAAATTCCGCCTTGAATCCATTGATGCAGACAAATTTACATCTGGGTATTTCAAGAAATGTGAAGGAGGGAACGTGGAAAAAGCCACCTCCTTCCTCAGAGCCAATTGCCAACTGGCTGACTACACCACCCATCCTATTCCTCTTTCAATGATCTGCTTCGTTCTCCATCATGACGGGGAACCGCCCACTACAATCACACAAATCGTCAATGAAGCCATTTGTTTACTTGCCACTCAGAACCTGAAAAGGACGGGAACTTCAACAGAGGTGAAAACCTTACAAGAAGTTGAAAAGTTTTTCCCTTTAATCATTCGTTTGTATCAGAAGGCTCTCGATAGTCTGATTGAGAAGAAATCCACCTTCACAGAAACCCAATCCTTCGACAGTGAAAAGTGCTTGGGTCTTCTTGTCTGCCGTCATTCTTCTTCTTGTCATGGGGAGATCTCGCAGACTTTCCAATTTGCAGATCATATCGTACAGCAGTTTCTTGCGGCCTGTGCTCTCAGCAAGCAAACAGAAGAGGACCAAGTCTCATTCTGGGATGTGCGTCTCTGCCCGAGCCAAGGAAAATATGGTCGATGTGTGATTGCCAAGCCACCTTACAACCATCTATTTCCCACATATTGTGGAATCACTCATTTGCAGTCCAAGACGATCCAGCAAAAACTGCTCTCATTTCTATCTGCCTCAAAAGAAGGCACATTGTTGGGCTGTAATCTGGACCACCTTCTCGTTCCCATTTCACAAGCTGCCTTTGAAAGTGGGAACCAGGATTTTACGTGTCAAGTCGCAACTCACATCGGACCGCACGTTTCGCTCCCAGCCATTCAATCTGACAAATGGAGATACTTGGCCTGGGTGGTCAAGCATGTCAGCGGCATCCAATCCTTGGTCTTCCCATCGCCCCACGGAGTGGAGGACGTTGTCGCATTCCTCAAAGTACTGGACGGTGTGAGGAGTTTGCAGAGTCTTGATTTTGTCTTCCATTTAGTTTGCCCTCCAGAGGCATCTCCAAAAGGTGAGGTCACGTATGTACTTATCACTCTATATACAGACCACCATGGGAATGAGGAAGTGCATGGGCTTGTTTTTTTCACAGTTTCCTATATTATATGAATAGTATGCACATGCAGGAATTTTATGAGTGTAAATTAGTACTTTATGCGCATTTGTCTCCTATTTACAGAGAATCTCTGTGCCATTGAGACGTTTGTTAACGCACAGGAGTGCATCAAATCCCTGAAGTTCCTCATGTATCCTTCCACAGGCGATCAACTACCCAGTGACAAGAACGAATGCTTGGTAAGAGCAGATTCTTCCTACCATTGACAAGAACGTCTTGTAAAATATGTTCCGTGTTATACATGTTACTGTTCTCAGGTAAACGATAGTGCTAAACAGCAGATAGCATCTTTCCTAGAGAGTCTGTGCCGAAGCAACCAGGCCACACTTGAGGTTTTCTCAGCTAACGTGAAGTGTTTCAAGCCCAAAAGTAAGCGTCCACACTCCACAACATTGTGTTATTGTCTAATGTGCCCCCCTGTGTGACTCTTTCTCTGCTACTACCATACTGACAGATCTCATTGATGGAGATAAACTGGTAGAACTGCTTGCTGGTTCTCAGTTGAAGTCTTTGACACTGTCCGGATTCGCTTGTAGTCAAAGTGTGATGTTGAAAGACATGCAGGAATTGCCATCTCTGTCCTCACTCCATCTCGAGGATACAGATCTGAAACCATCATCTAAGGAAGTAAGACCCGTATTGTATCATTACCCCTACTATGTATGTACGATAATCGATTGGTTAGTATGTGTGAATTTTTACCTTTTCTTGTCCACTCAAATATCAGCAGACAGATGAATTTGTTGGTGCACTGAAGGCAGCAACAGCCTGTCACCCAAACCTGAAGGAATTGCACGTCCAGGATTGCTGCCACCCTCTCACCCATGGACTGGTGTGTGCCACCTATCATGGTCTCTCCAGCTTGAATGTCGATGCTCCAGAATTAGGCAGTGAGTTTTTAATCCTGCATGATAACTAATACTCGTTCCCCAAACTGATATTATCCTCGTTTGTCTGATTTAACAACAGAAATTGGCCACGTTGACTTGCCTATCATCCAATCTGTTACTGAGCTACTGAAGTCTGGCTCATTAGACAAGCTGTCTATTGGTATGCTTCCGGACTATTCCCCTGAAGTAGCTGGCTTGTTTCAACAAGTGGGGTCCTCACATTTGGAGGAATTCAGCATGCATGGACTGGCCGCTGATGAGGAGTTTCTCTTCAGTGGCAATCCTTATGGAGAGGGAAGAACACCTTCTCTCAAAGACTTGGCCAAAGTAAGCCACTTTTGAATTGATGGACCTTAATACTACCGTATGTTCCCTAATTTTCAGTCGCGTCTCTGGTTCCTACCATTGTATCCCTAATTACCAACTTAATTGGAGGTGAAATTTTCTGTGCCGAATTATTAGGGAATATACAGCAATAAGACCCCTTTTCTTAGATCCTATCACAAATGACCAACTAGAACCCTAATACTGAATACAGTATGTGGTATTGAGTGTACATATGAATGTGTGGTTATTCCACCACAGTGTCCCAAGGAGCTAGCATTGGCCATTGAATCTGGGATTGGAGGGTGTAAAGCGCTGAAGAAGCTCAGAGCCACTCACTGTGACACTCTTCTGTTACCTTGTGTGAAAGGAGTGGCTTCCAATGGAAACATCGAGGAGCTTTTACTTACGTCAATACTTGATGGTGAGTACTTATGTATGTGGGTGTATGTACTCAGGTT
>OZ026546.1:3337899-3350399 GCA_964020155.1 Chondrilla cf. caribensis | reverse complement strand
TGTTTGGAATACTCTACAACTGATAGTGAACTGTTTATAGGTCTGGAGGGGACCTTTATCATAGTGAAAGCATTAGGAGTCTTCCATCCCACTGAGTAGGAGTTTCCTCCACCCATAGCTAGCTCTTCACACTATTTTCAGCTCTGAGTGTTTGCTCTTGTGATAGCAAAGCAAAAAGGTCGAGACACCAGGGTAGGTTGATTTCCTGAGTGAATGCGCTGGTTGACATAATTTGTATGTGCTGGTTAACTTGTGGTCAACCAACTACATACAAGGTATCTCTATCGTATTACATCATTGTTATCACAGACTACAGCACACATGTACCCTATGTACACATTACATTACCTCCATATTATGTTCAAAGTGCCTAATCATGTCCACAATTCCAACAGATACCGCAAGTGAATAGGACTGAGAAGCCTTCAAAGACATGCTAGCATGTTCACTACAGCATACATCCCACTTAACAGGGCGTGCGTGTAACGTGAGAAATTCTACATACATACGTAGGCACCCACATCATGTACCACGTGACCATAGGGGATGACAACGCAAAATCAGTAATTAGTTTGGTCGGGGCCTGCCAGGTACGTAGTAACGTCCAATTACCCAATTGTCAGGGACCAACCAGCAGGCTATTGCACAAGCAATTGCCGTGGTAAACGCTGTAACATATGATGTACTTTAGATGACTGCATAGTAATGGATGAAATAAGTGTATTGCTTCAAAGGGAGCAGCAGAGTTTTAAAATGACTGCTTTACCACACATTCAACCCAATCCTGAGTACATACATACGTACATATACACTGTCTGTATATACATCGAATGTACCTCCCCTCTATAGTGTACCCACTGTTGGTAACACTAATGCTTGTCAGTAGGCCCTGCTGTACACTGGATGTCTATGTCAGAAATAGCGTGAAGCCCCTTTGGTACAAAACGTCTGGAGGCATCTGTACTGAGGAGCCAATTTCATGTCCTAAACCCTGTGTCCCAGTGTATTACTCTAGAGTATTAGGAGACCTCTGAATTGAGGAAACAGAGAATTCGATAGCAAGGTGTTCACTCCAACTGAGTGCTTAGGAAGAGACCACTTCAAGAATTACTGTAGGTGCACACACACTTCACAGCTAATCTACATACTTAATTACATTAGCCTATGGACCCCACAGGTGTCTCTCAATTGTCCAATGTTCTTGTTACAGTAGACAAAGATCAAAACCTGGATATAAAGACCACCTGGGGTACCAGTAAAAGGTGGCCTCTAAAGACAGGTGGTCTTCACACAGAGGTGCTTCAATGTAGTGGAGTTGATAAAATGATCAGTCCGATAATGATCACTTA
The DNA here is from genome assembly GCA_964020155.1 of Chondrilla cf. caribensis. Classification (NCBI taxonomy): domain Eukaryota; kingdom Metazoa; phylum Porifera; class Demospongiae; order Chondrillida; family Chondrillidae; genus Chondrilla; species Chondrilla cf. caribensis. Next base: position 3,349,050 of record OZ026546.1, on the reverse strand, counting down.
GCACAGGTGGAGTTGATAAAATGATCAGTCCGATAATGATCACTTAGTACAGGTGGACCTTTGTGTGGAGGTGGTCTTTGTAACAGGTTCCACTGTACTTGTAGAAGAAAGGTGAGGATGATGAGAGTTTTACAGTATCACTTCGGGATAGTGGCCCTCAGTCCAAATACGAATATCACTACAAATACCAAAAGTGTCAATGACAAACTAACAGGACACTTGCAGTCCACCCATGAGATCATTGTAGTGCGATTTGACCTTGCTATCGCTTAGAAAGACCCACAAGGTACTGAGTAGCATTTGCCCCAAGCCTACACATACCAGGGAGTGTAGGGGAGGGCGTGACAACCACTGCTCAGCTGTGAGCGATACTAAAAATAGCCCACAACGCATTACATCTTGATAAGTGATGTTTGTATGTAAACTTGCTCTGGGTTTAGGCCTGTTTCAGAGAAGGCGATATTCTTCCCAGGGGAATACGATATTGCAACAAGCTATCATAAGTACACCTGGAATATACAACTCCTCAAACCAATGGAATGTGTGGTATTGCAAATTCAGCCTGCTGTCAAATATGTAGTATTCAAATCACACCGGTACAAGCAGACACAAGGGCTGCTGGAGATGCCCTCCCACACACATAGGAATTATCATGGCTGACTAGGCAGATACAGGCTCACACACAAGCTACAAAGTGTAGTAGACGCGTTGTGTCTAACAGTTTCTCCTTGAGTAATGGGGTAACTGTTGTCACCAGTGAGCCATGAGGGAGGTATGCATGACAAGCTGTATTCGTGACCAACTTATGTACAAATTTATGTACATATTGACGTACATACAAACACATGTATATATGTACGTACACTATTAACAATACTGTAGACAATACGAAGATCATATCACACTTGTACGTACTACATGATTGTATGCACATTTATACGTACGTACATACGTACATGCATACAATTTTTATATCAGTATAATATACACTCAAGTATGTATAATATTGTATTAATACTGCAAATACGTACGTAGGCACATGTGGACACAGTCATAATGCATAGTTTGAAACGTGCATAATATTATATTATTACAGTATATAGATTGTATGCACATATATGCATACTGTAGGTACGTAGGTGCTAGCATACTTTACATACTTATCCAGGCCTATGGATGCATAGCATACCGGGCCCTGAATGATATCATTACCTCAAACAACTATTGTCTGGAGAGCCACCAGAGAACTATTGAGCACATGTTTGTACATACAGTGAATCCTGTTTATGGAGGCCACCAAAGGGAACAGGAATAAATAGTTTCTAAAGACAGGTGGTCTTCACATAGAGGGGCTTTACTGTGTGTAGTAGGTTTGACATCGTGTACAGTCCAGGAAACGTCATCTGGGACAGGTGGTCTTCACACAGAGGGGCTTTACTGTGTGTAGTAGGTTTGACATTGTGTACAGTCCAGGAAACGTCACCTGGGGCAGGTGGTCTTCACCCAGAGGGGCTATACTGTGTGTAGTAGGTTTGACATTGTGTACAGTCCAGGAAACGTCATCTGGGACAGGTGGTCTTCACACAGAGGGGCTTTACTGTGTGTAGTAGGTTTGACATTGTGTACAGTCCAGGAAACGTCATCTGGGACAGGTGGTCTTTGTGTAGATGTGGTCTTTATGGCAAGTACCACTGTGTACACATAAAGTTGACTGCATATGTACAAATGTTATTACGTATGTATTAAATAGGATTTTCGAACTGCTGGAATATGTACTATTACATAATACATATTCCAGCAGTCTATAATATGTATGTTATGTATACATCCATTCAATCTAAGTACACATGCGTAGATAGGTACGAACATAAAATCTAAGACATGTACATGCGCATGTTCATATTCTGCATTCATGCACGTCCACACAGCTGTACATTCTCACTGTATGTACGTGTGTACACACATCTTAAACTGCTGTGTCAGCATGTAGTGAACAGGTGTTCCGTGAATGCCCACATGAGGGACCATAGGGGAATGTGATGACTCTTGATAGGTGGCTTCCATCACTATGGAAGTGATCGTAGTTGAGTGTACGTAGGTTAGGTTAGGTAAGCTTATTTATTCTGGGAAGGCCTTTAGGCAATGGCTACTACACCTAGCACCCAGTACACACTAGGCACCCAGTACACACTAGGCACCCAGTACACACTAGGCACCCAGTACACACTAGGCACCCAGCACACACTAGGCACCCAGTACACACTAGGCACCCAGTACACACTAGGCACCCAGCACACACTAGGCACCCAGTACACACTAGGCACCCAGTACACACTAGGCACCAAGTACACACTAGGCACCCAGTACATACTAGGCACCCAGTACAACCACCCCACCCAGTACGTATGAACTCAATACTAGAGGTGACTTTTGACAGGTGAATGGGAGAATTCGACACAGATGAGATTGGGTAATCCAAGGTTGCCCAAAATGTCAAATTTTCCATTTTTATTTCTACTACATACATACGTAAATGCACACACAGACTCACGATATCATGGAGTCATGATACTCTGTGGTGAAGGAAAGGATTCGCAACTGAGATGCTGTTGCATTGGAGAAGAACCTCTCATATCCATCCGGGAGTGCATTACTTGGATAGTAGAATAGTTCGTTGATGATCCAGATTATAGAGACTCCTTCACTCTGGTTCACTACACAGGTGATCCGTACCTCAGAATTGAAGAGGACTAGGTGTGTTCCCGAAGGGATCAGAGACAAACGAGTTGGTATAGCTGAATTTGGAGGAAGTAGGGAAGGTTTGTATACATATGTGTACTACACATACACACACACACACACGCGCGCGCGCGCGCACACACACACACACACACACACACACACGCACGCACTTAAGGAAGCTACATATGTTTGTATGCAAATTGCACATTGCATATACGTACACTGAAAGAAAGGAAGAAGGGGGAGGAAGAGAGGAAGGAGAGAGTAGAGAGGAGGAAGGAGGGAAGGGGTGGAGGTTGGAGGGAGGAGAGAATACAAGAGAGAAGAAGAAAATTAAGATGGAGGAAAAGAGAAAAGTTGGAAACACAGAAACAAGAACAGAATGCAAACTCATAGTCAACTAGACTAAGTAAGTACGTACGTACATATGTATCTACTATCAGTATAGGTTTGTATGGTACACTCCATGCAGTCTAGGAATTAAGGTAATCTGATTAAAATGATATCAAGTTACTACTGGTTCTCGGGTACTACAGTGGGTGAAGTATTCACTTGCAATGTCCAGCCGGCTATCAGGCTACGTACACATACACACACATACACACACACACGTACATGTACATACATATATAGCAGCTGCAAAGTCTGGTTTCAAAAGCTAGAGAACACACATACATAAAACTATGACAACACGAAGACAGTCCCACACATATGCAGGTATGCATTACACTCATACAAATGAACATATATGCCTCTACTTGCCTTCCTGGTAGAATATTTTAAATTTCAAATATGTTTTAATATCTGGTTGTCTATGGTATTGTTACCTCTGAGGGTTTTGTGACAGAGACAAACTTTAATTTCCAAATAAAAACATTCTCCAATTAATAGGGTAAATGATCGAGATTTCCCTTGCCTATCTGGTAGAAATACTGTAAATTGAGGAATTTTGATACATGGCTGTTTTGTTATTGTTTCTCTCTAATGATTACCCTAACATCCTTTTCACACTGAATGAAGTACCACAGGAATGCTATTACAGTTATGTGTGTACAGTGGTCTCATAAGACACCAAAAGAATACAGACTGCCATGGTGGAAACGTACCCTTGACTGTAAAAAGAACCATTAGAAATAGGAAAAAACCAGAGAGTCTTGCTGGAGGAAAAGAATTGCTCTTCATATTCGCTCGAATTTGAGTTCAACTACCAATTGGACTCTATAAAGAAAGATATCATAGTCAGTGTGTGTGTGTGTGTGTGTGTGTGTGTGTGTGTGTGTGTGTGTGTGTGTGTGTGTGTGTGTGTGTGTGTGTGTGTGTGTGTGTGTGTGTGTGTGTGTGTGTGTGTGTCACAGAATAACTGCACATATCCAAGGTGACCAGCAATGGTTGGTTACTGTCACTAACATAGCCTGGACTTCATTTTAATGGTGGAGGATCAAGGAAGCAACCACTGCAATTCTTTTAGGGGGGTATGAGTACAAGAGGACTAGTACCAAGAGGAATAACATGGGATTCTAAGGGTACGTGGATTTCCAAGGTCATAATGTCACTGACTCTGATTTACTACTTGCACCTGGGATATCAAATGCAGCTAAAGTGTGCATGATCCACTATAGGTTAGTTGTGACTAATGCAGGCACTCTACCAGACTGCAGGGAATTACAGGAGGTTTCGTCTTGGATTCATCACTACTTTATGTCTTGTAGGGAAATTTGCAGCTTATATTCTAATCTATGAAGAATGCACATTCGCATCCTACAGAAGTCAAAGACGCTACCAAGCTGATCATAGAGAACCAAGAACGATATCCACATGGATTCACGATCAAATCAAAACCTACACAAAGGCTAACTCACGTGTAAAACGTCACACACTACTCCTTGCTGTAACTCTTTAATCCCTACCTTCCGTCTGGAGATATCAGAAGCACGGAACATTCTGCCCGCCCTCTCCTTACCCGAGCTCTTATAAACGGTACAAGACTAGGCTTGCGTTGCCACACATAATTCCGCCATTATTGTTATGATAATCACTTAGATTTAATTTTAGCGTCCATTTTCATATCCGCACTTGATCATTGCGCAATCGATATCGTAAAATCCGAAAATGGTGCAGCGCTCGAGGGTCGAGAACCGATCCAATGTCAGTTTTTATGGATGCCTTGCCCGCGACAAGACGACGAATAAAGGGACTTAATCTGGTAGCAGACCTATAAAGGAAATATCTAAGGTATGGAGAGTAAGGACTCTGAATTTTGCATTACATCTTGGATGTTCTCTGGCCTGGAATGCCTGGTGGCCTACAGACATTTTGCATACATACGTACGTGTGTGGTTAATATTGAGCATTGTTGGGTAGATCCTCTATTGTGTATTCATGGAACAAGTACCAATATTGACCTGTTTCAATGGTTCGGTTTTATATTGCTATTAATCTTCATTGTCCAGTTCCCCCGTGTTCCAAGTTGTAATGATACCACTCTGTCGGCCTTTCTCTCGTAGCCAGGATCTCACTTGTGCTCTCTATTGAGATGAAATGATTTGTTCGTCCCCCATATGTGATGTTTAGTGTGACTGCACTTATGTGTACATGCAGATTTACTTTATGAATGCTGACATCAGCACTCTCATTGATTATGCATAGATCAAGTCCACAAAAGCTCCTCAGCTTAATGTTCTTGATTAATTATATTAATATGCCTACCTATTATAATACATATGTACATATGTACAGTAAGTACGTATACATATGTGCACACTGTATGTGTCAACTTATCTTTTGTTTTCAGTGTACATAGATTTCTGATACATGTGTGGGTGTAAAATCTCTGATCTGTTCATTGCAAGACTCCTTGAGGCAGCCTTGCCTAGACTCTTTGTAGCATTTGAATATGCAGTGGAGGTCTCCACTCAGGTGTTGGTTTGTGGTAATTTGATTGGCTGCAATCTTAAACAGCTCATTAACACAGTTTTACCACATTCAGATGGTGTCTATGTGAGTCTACATAGCTCACATACTAACCCAGCGTAGCACATATAGTGATCCAGTGTAACGCACATAGTAACCCAGCCTAACACACAAAGTGAACCAGTGTAACACACATAGTGAGTCAGCATAACACACATAGTAAACCAGTGTATGCACGTAGTGAGTCAGAATACACATAGTAACCCAGCATAACACACATAGTAACCCAGCATAACACACATAGTAACCCAGCATAACACACATAGTAACCCAGCATAACACACATAGTAACCCAGTGTAACACACAAAGTGAACCAGTGTAACCTCAAAATGTCTCATCTTCACAGTTTTCTCGACCGAACACTATATACGTAAGTGTGCGCACCATATACGTACTTGTCCTGTTATTGTACCACGTCTAGTCCACTTTGTTCCTATTTAAACTTGTGGTGCACTCTGGCTTGCTACACCGTCCCACATAAGCCCCTGAGTGCATTTCGGAGAGTCTAGCCACTGAGATTCTCTACAGTACAGGTTCAGTTGTTGCATTGTTTCCAAGGGTCATAGTTGATGCTTTGTTAGCAGTACACATCGTGCGCTGATATATACTGGGCCTTGTTATGTACAGATATTTCACGTGTTGAATGAGGGTGGTTGCTTGCTGAGACACTAAGACTAGTGTGGCAGGGTGGTTGGTATAAAAACCAGTGATATTATGTGGGTATCATGTTTCATGTGTGTATGTAGTACTAGACCAACAGATTTCAAACAACCTCCAGGAACACTACTGTGGAATTTATATACTTGTTAATCATTACTAAATTCTCTTTAATCTGCTACTGCATTATCTGCCAAGCCTTTCAATCTACCACAATTCCTCAGTACCAATATAATATGCAAGTACCAATGAATATCCAGTTAATCCTCCAAATTCGTTAATGTATTATATTCTTTGAAAATGAATTGTGGCAGATTAATAAGCATTCACTGTAGTTATCAGAGATCTACATACTTATCAGAGCTCACCATTCAAAGCAACATACGTATTATTGAGACAAGCATATTCTTCTTTATATCAAGTACTTTCAGCTCAGCAAGTTTGGAGTCTGTTGGTAACGATGTGTATCTTGGATCATATTATGTGCAAACAATCTGAGTTTTGGCATCTTCATAGTATGTACGTATGTATATCTGTAAGTGCACACATTTGTATGTTAAGTACAACATGGTTGGGGGTCTGTGCTAAAATGTAAGTGCCCCAAACACATTTACTCCACCAACACACCTCTCAATCGTATGTCATATAATGTTAGTGTGACAGTCAGACTGCTTTACCATATTTTGAAATTTGTACACTGTAAGGTGAACAAATTCTCACTTCATTCGAGAAGTTCAATAGTGCTTTGAGGTTGGAGATTTGAGATAATGATTATCCCGTTGAAGAGAAGTGAAAGCTTCATTTCAGCTGTTTCATCTAGGGACCTACTAAGTGGTTGATATCACTGATATATTATGTAAGACCACCTCTCTCGTACTAAATTCTCCATAGTTTTTGCAACAATCATACTTCATATTGCTATAACTATTATAATTCCTAGTGTAGCAAGATAACCTTTAATGCAGATAGCAGTGTTCTACATCTGTGTGCTGTTCTACATCTGTGTGCTGTTCTAGGTCTGTGTGCTGTCCTAGGTCTGTGTGCTGTACTAGGTTTGTGTGCTGTACTAGGTCTGTGTGCTGTTCTAGGTCTGTGAGCTGTCCTAGGTCTGTGTGCTGTCCTAGGTCTGTGTGCTGTACTAGGTCTGTGTGCTGTCCTAGGTCTGTGTGCTGTTCTAGGTCTGTGAGCTGTCCTAGGTCTGTGTGCTGTCCTAGGTCTGTGTACTGGCCTAGGTCTGTGTACTGGCCTAGGTCTGTGTGCTGTTCTAGGTCTGTGTGCTGTCCTAGGTCTGTGTGCTGTCCTAGGTCTGTGTGCTGTTCTAGGTCTGTGTGCTGTACTAGGTTTGTGTGCTGTACTAGGTTTGTGTGCTGTCCTAGGTCTGTGTGCTGTACTAGGTTTGTGTGCTGTACTAGGTCTGTGTGCTGTTCTAGGTCTGTGAGCTGTCCTAGGTCTGTGTGCTGTCCTAGGTCTGTGTGCTGTCCTAGGTCTGTGTGCTGTACTAGGTCTGTGTGCTGTCCTAGGTCTGTGTGCTGTACTAGGTCTGTGTGCTGTCCTAGGTCTGTGTGCTGTACTAGGTCTGTGTGCTGTCCTAGGTCTGTGTGCTGTTCTAGGTCTGTGTGCTGTTCTAGGTCTGTGTGCTGTACTAGGTCTGTATGCTGTCCTAGGTCTGTGTGCTGTACTAGGTCTGTGTGCTGGCCAGAGTCTGAGAATGTCACATATATGGGTGGAATGAGCTGTTAATCAAATAACATTTGTTCAGCAATTAATGATATACAAATACACTCCCGATGGAGGACATGCATTCAATGGTACATTATGGTATTACATTTATATGGAAGATTAATGTAGTAGAATCACCTGAAATCAACCCCCTCCAGCTCAAACGTCTTCTAATGGGTGTATAGTATTTGTACCAATAATCTCTTGATTAGAATACAGATTTTTCATAAGTAGATTGTTTTAAGTAGAATAGTATTTAGATGTCACCTCAGAGCTCTCACATACCCAGACTGCAGTGTACTGTCATGGTGTTTATCATCATATTCCCTGGTCTTCTAAAGTAGTAATTATTTGTACTAACGTTAAACCCCATGTGTTGGGTACTGACGTGTCTGTATGCATATGTATGTGTGTACACCATGAAGATTTGCAGCTGTCTGTCACCCATAGCAACACTTCCTGTATCCCACAGCAAAATGTATGTATCCCCTAACAACATAATTGATTTTATTGTCCATAGCAACATGGCATAGTATACATGTTGTGTACCTCATTCCTTTGTTGTGCTCCTAGTAACCAGATGTATTATTAAAACAAATGAATGGAATTAGATGCAAATCTGTGGACAGACGGCGGCGTTTTTGAACTTCACAAAAAAACACCTGCACATGGTCTACTATTGTGTCTGCTTGTATGCATACATCACCTCAGGATATAGGAGTATTGAGTTCATACTCTACCTCTGTATGCCTGTTGTGTGTAATTTGTATATGTCTACTGTGTTTGTTTGTTGTATTAAGTGCAATTTGATTAAATGCTGTGGATTCATGGGTGGAGTGATTAGTTTAAGTGTATTTAATTGAGTTGCCATGGGATACAAGCATGTTTTATGCCTCTCTGTGTTCACATTGTGTGTGTGTGTGTGTGTGTGTGTGTGTGTGTGTGTGTGTGTGTGTGTGTGTGTGTGTGTGTTTGTGTGTGTGTGTTTGTGTGTGTGTATGTGTGTGTGTGTGAGTGTGTGTGTGTGTTCACATGTGTGTATGTGCTATGATGTGGGTATTGTATGTACATATTTGCCTGTGTATTTCCCGTTGAATATTGTAATTATTAAAGTCCAACGTTTTCAGAATGTGGATGCCTTTCTGAATTTGAAATAATCTTATCGCATACATGTTTTTACATGCATGCATACGTATGTACATGTGATTGCTTGCGGTGACTCTCTCTTGTGCTTACTGATCATTCCTTGTGTCCTGTTCAGATTCAGAATTGACCACCAGACATCATTTATGTACCTACAGTACGAACAAAACATTATCATCATCATCATCATCGTTATCATATCATCATCATCACCATCATCATCGTCATCACCATCATCATATCATCATCATCATCACCATCATCATCATATCATCATCATCACCATTATCATCGTCATCACCATCATCATCATATCATCATCATCACCATCATCATCACCATCATCATCATCAGCAGCAGCATCATCATATCATCATCATCACCATCATCATCATCATCATCACCATCGTCATCACCATCATCATCATCATCATCATCATCATCATCATCATCATCATCGTCATCATCATCATCATCATAATTGTCATTACTACTATCACGTATGAATACCTGAGTAGGCATGAGGGGGTGTGTACATCAAACAGACATCATTTAAAAAAACTTAATGATGCTTGTATGCATGATTTGTTCCAATGTAACTGATGCTCCTTAGTGTACAGGTGTGTATCAAATGCGACACAGATGTACGTGGATATTTGACCATACGTATGTCCTTCACATGCTCTGTGTATATTCAATACGCAGGTATGTACGTATACATACGTATGTATGGTATGTTTTGTACGTATGCTGTATACCTTTCTATGCGTGTTTATCCTTCCTGTAGGGATTAAGTGGGCCGTAATCAAATTATTAAAAAATTTGTAATCTATTGCAATAAGGGCAACTGTGCGTAGCACTTAGCATAACTCCAAGTAACTTCTGGTGGACATCGCGTGCCTGCATAAGTACAGTACATGTGTACAAACACACATACGTACGTAGGTATGTATGTACATGTACGTATGTGTGTACGTATGTATATATGTACCTATATGTACATATGTACGTACCAACATACAAATATACATACGTTTATTCGGAGTCTGTACGTGATGTATATACAAGGACCATGTGTCTTGATTGTGTGGAAATCCTTCTTGGTACATCGATTGGCCTCACATGTACGTACGTATGTACAGACATGGAATGGTTCCACTATACATATGTATGAAAATACATACTGTACATGTACGTAGTTACATAAGTATGTACATATCTGTACATATATATGTACGTACACACACACATACATAGGTATGTGTGTTTGTATGTATGCACTGTACTTATGCAGGCACGCGATGTTCATCAGAAGTTACTTGGAGTTATGCTAAGTGTTACGCGCAGTTGCCCTTATTGCGATAGATTACAAATTTTTTTAATGATTTGATTACGAAGTGGTGGTCCTATTACTACGGCAGTTGTATTACCAAGGTGGTCTCAAGGAGGGTCTACATCCGTATGCACGTACATCAGTGTTGCCAGGTAGCACGAGTCTGGTAGGGCAGACACATGTAGTGTGATATCACCTTCATTCTGTATAAGTAGTGGTTGTAGTGTGGGAACTACAAATCAGCTACTGTTCTTGCACAAAGTGGATGTTATTGTCAGTTTCCCAGTCGGGAGCAGTGCTACCTTGCAGTGCCACAATGTTGTTCTCGGCTTGTGTGATCCAAACTCCACACCAGTGTGTGTTTCACGAGGGTACCTATCCCTCATATAGGCGGACCCTTCCTCTTGGAGGTACTTGTTCGTGTGGGTTTAAAGTGGAAAATTGTTGCAGGTCTCATTCATTTTACATGAAATGTCACCTGCATGCGTCCTCTACAGACTCCCTATGATAAGGATTGGTTAACACTTGTTCTTACGTAGCAATGAGGATACAGGTGTTAACAGATAAACAGTATCATGTATGTACT
>OZ026546.1:3320399-3332899 GCA_964020155.1 Chondrilla cf. caribensis | reverse complement strand
TAATGGGCATTTGATCGTCTGCAATTTGATTATGTGTACATATCACCGTCTAGAATGTGCTGATTGAGCGTAGCCATCCCATAATAGTTAACTATGCACATATGTGTAATATTTCCAATCTTTTGAAACTGGTTTGTGCACATCACAATGGATGCATCCTGACCTTGTTTTAGCCTAAGGTTGTATAATTTTCTGATACCTTGGGTGCAGTGGGTGTTTTGGTTGCCGGTCATCCAGAGGTTAAGAGTGATGAACCACGGGTGACATAATGATGGAACCATACCGATTCCTACAATCAGTATCCTTCTCGCCCTTCAACCGAAACATACGCATGTACATATGCACCTGTGTATCTGTTGGCTGGTGCGAACACTTGGAAAGAGATATACGAAAGAGACATACTGAAGCTACCTGGTAGGCGGACATGCTCGGATGTGGGGTGTCCAGATGAAAGGAGTTTGAGTGTATCAATAGATTGGCAAAATTAACATCGACATTGAAGGATACGTAATGTGGCGTGCGGGGAAAAAGTGAAAGGATAATATTTCTAAAATTAACAATGTACTGAAAGGCCATATCAAAACCTAATCTGTTTGTGTGTGTGTGTATGTACGTAAGTATAGCAATCGTTACCATAGAAACAGTACTATTATACAGCAATTTTATAATGTATAAAGCGTTAGCAACAGTATAAAGCGTTAGCAACGGATGCTATACTGGTTAAGACATGGACACTCGGGCAGTATGACATATAAAATACACCCCCCTCGTGCCCATGTCTTAACCACTAAATAGAGACTGTATGGATATGAATATAATATTGTAATATGCATGTACGTATGCATTAATATTATATACAATATTTGCAATACATGTGTAGATGTACTGTAACAATGTGTATAGGTTACACTCACACACACACACACACACACACACACACACACACACACACACACACACACACAAACACACACACACAGACACACACACACGCACACACACACGCACACACGCACACACACATTTGGTATGTACTTGCCTATGTTCACTCGTATGTGTTTACTATGCTGAAGTGCAAGCTGGATAGATCATATTGCACTGGTTATTATCACTGGTTATTACTGGTCACTTATTTAAGTTACAACTCTGTGAACTGGGAGTATAATCCTGCATGGCTCAAAATAAACCTTAGCAGCACCAAACCCACCTGGATCATGTTGGATATCACCCCATGACGATAACATTCATGGTTATAATTTCACACATTTTCCCAATTCTTGACCTAATTCAAGTGGATATGCATGATTAAGCCTTTGCAGTGTCTTCAATGTCCCGAGCAAAGTTAAGAATTCCTCCCTCTAGCTATGTGTATTGCCACTGTATATGTATGTATGTAGCTAGAGGCAATGTTGTCAGTGGGGTCAGATTTGGAGTCTTCTGTATTGGTTCAATACAGTGAGTGGTCCTTTCTCCTCCTGTGTTCTTTCATGTATTCGCAGTTTCTCCCATCATACACACACGTACACACGTACACACACACACACACACACACACTTCTGTATGTAATGTTGTATTCAGATGCTACATAATATATTAATTTCTAACTTTCTTTTCCTGTATGTAGTCAAGCCTCTGATAAGAGACCACCTGTCTTCAGAGACCAATGTTTCAAGAGATCAAGAGGTGGTCCAGAAGACACATTCCACTGTACTGTATTGAAATGCATGAGTGATGTTGGGATGGATATCGTGAGGTTAGTCCATTCTTCAACTTCAAATTCGGTGGTTGCAGGTCAGCTTACACAGTTCTCTTGACCCTATACTCACCTATGGCTTGCATTTTGATGACTCGGCACAATTCAGCTGATTTGTAGTTCAAGTGGTATCTTCACCTATATTGTACGGAAGTGTGTGTCTAAGACAACAAGAGGTCTTGTTTATAAAATCATCCCACTTGCATGTACGTATGTACACAAACAACCATGCGCATCCAAGATTGAAATGTAGAGCATGTACGTATCATTTTCAGATTTTTATTCATCTGAAATAAATTATCATCAAATTTCTCACTATTTTTTATCCTGTAGACCCTCCCTACATGAAGACTGTACAGTATACATCTGCTGAATAAAGACGATGACCTGTATTATCAGTATTATTATTGTCATAAGTATTTATGCCATAATAATCTATTGTATTATATACCACTAAATGTTATAATATAATAATGAGTATTAATTCCCGTATTCGTGATAAATGAGATTTTATAAATCCTAGTATATAAGCTAGTTAATATAATGTATATAGCTGTAGAATACTAATCTATAGAATATACGTACAATATATAGAGTTCGAGTATTATATTAAAGCTATAACGTTAACAATTATTATGACACATGTACACAATCGCGCGAATATAATTTTTATAACAATATATTCTATCAGCTATATATGTAATTATATAAATTTGAACTGATCTATCAAATTATTGTGAATGTTACTGTAGAGAGAATTCAAAGTTAAAATCGATGATTAATTTGTCCCACATGCACTATATTGATCTTAATTATTAATTGCAGCTGTAGCTGATTAACAAAACCACAGGGAGAACAGTGTTAGAGTAACACATGATATTATGGGACACCAGAGGGTCAACATTGTTATGGGATACCAAAGGGGCAATATTATGGGATCTATACTGATCTGGAACTTCCATCAATTTAACATTACAGCAAATTTCCATTTATCCACCACAATTCATTTTCCAGAAAATTAATATGGGAATTGACTAGTTTGCAATTGGCAACTGGATGTTCATTAGTGCTTGTATATCATATTGGTACTTGAGAATTGTATGTAGAGGACTAAAACTGGATTATAAGGTTTAGTGGATAAAGTGGTGGTGGATTACAGGGAATTCACTGCCACAAAAATATATAGGTAGGTAATATAAGGCAGCTAGTTCGAAATTGGTGTCTCAAAATTCCCTTGCTGTACTCTACAATTATATTATGTAAACAGATGTACCTACCTTAGGAAAATATACCATGCAGTACGTGTATAGTGACATGATTGAGGGCACATACTGACATGAAAATCAAAGTTTTTGCCAATATGCACATGTGTACGAGAGGGCGGATGCCAGACTTCCTACGCAGAATAAGGAACGCGCGCACCAGCGCCTGCAGCGGCCGATGCGAACTCCAACATCCGTACATCCGTACGCCATCTTTTATGTTTACATAAACAAAGGCGTGGTCGTGCAGTGTACCATATTATTATACGCCCCCAAGTAGAGAAAAATGGCTTCCCTGAGGTGAGCGCGTTTTATGTCTTGCTGGCCCGCAAATAAGAACAAACGATGCCTTTCCAGAGGAACCATTGCATTTGTCTTCATTGCGGGGTGTGGGTGTTCACGGTACTTTATATTTCACATGTGTGTTAGAAAAGCGTGTCTGTTACTGCATTGTGCTCCTGTTCGCATGCATCGTATAGTCTAGGGTGGTGTAGACAGTAGCTCCATTTTCCATTTACGCCTCTTTCTCTAACGTATCTGAATAGGTGGTAGATCTATAGGGTCCATTGACTGTGCTCACTGTTAGCTACATGTTTTTTATTCACGTGTTTTATTTGCCCGCGCAGGAATTGCGGTATAGGGTTCGACATTACGAGCTGCGTGCGCACCTTCATCTGGCTCATATGTTTCTCTCGGATGCAAGTTCTGGTCTCTCAGGAATCATGCACCTCTTCTCGTAAGCCTGCGTTTTGTGTCAATTTCAAATCCAGATCCCAGCATGCATCGTGTATTGCAGTGCTGAGGCGACTGTTTAGTATGGGGTAAAGCTCGTCGAATGGGTGCAAGCTGCGAGTTTGTTGCCATCTGCATGATGAGGGATGAAGAACTAGAGAACTGTATACTGCATAACATCCAGATTAGTAGTTAGTAACCTTTCTGCTTGAACAAATTGTACACACATTTCTCCAGGACCTGTACATTAGTACCTAACCAGATATTCTTGTATGGTATGGATTCTGTGACTATTGGGTTGTACATCTTAATTGCTAGTATATGTGGATGATTGAGTATACAAATGGACATTATTATGTCGATGGTATGACATCTTAGACATCCATGTACTTGCAAAGTGATTGCTAAGTAGATACATTATGATAGTCTTAAAGTCTGCAATTTTTGCAATTTGAAGCTAATGGACAGGTGTTTAATGATGTTAACATATGCACCATCTGTTGTTTACTGCACGGTTGTTTATCTCTGTTCTGTAATGCATACCGTTCATAGTAGTAGGTAGTGGAAACCTTTCTGCTTGAACGGATGGAATGTACACCTGTCTTGTACATGTTATTGCACTCATCCCTACAATGGCCTATAGTATGTTGTGGAATGTGTTGACATTTTGTATGTTTTTGAAATGAATTCTTTACTGAAATTATCAACAATTAAATTGGTAGACTTGTTTTGGCACACACACACGCAGGCACATATGCACACATGCACACGCACACACACAGGCATGCACACACACAAACACACACACACACACACACACACACACACACACACACACACACACACACACACACACACACACACACACACACAACACACACACACACACACACACACACACACACACACACACACACACACACACACACACACACACACACACACACACATACTGTACATGAATGTACAATACAATCAAACATACCAACAGGTTTGCATGCACTCACTGGTAAACTCTTTGTACCTCATACTTCATCTGTAGATCGTACTTCTCCAGAGAGAGTCTACGTCATTGATGGAGATAATTCATCCTTCAGTTGCATCAGTCCCAATAATCCGAATATGTTGAGAATTTCAGTGTCTGATGGTCCCAGTATAGAGTATGAGAATTTTCCAGGATATAGTCGAAATATTTTTGATGACGATAACTTTACCGTGTTTTTCATGAAGACACTTACCCTTCGAAACCAGTCCACAATTAGCTGTTGCTGGACTGGTGTGAATAATTGTTGTACTACTTCACTTGCAACAGTTTTTGTTCCAGGTGAGCTGTGAGGGATGGGGGAATACGTTGTATTTTCCACGTTAAAAGTGTGCTATGCTGACCTGTGTGTGTGTGTGTGTGCGTGCGTGCGTGTGTGTGTGTGTGTGTGTGTGTGTGTGTGTGTGTGTGTGTGTGCGTGTGTGTGTGTGCGTGAATGTGTGTTTGTTCGTATGTGTGTGCATGCATTTGTTTAAATGTGAACATGTGTGAGTGGATCTATAATATTAGAAGACCACAAACTGCATTCTGTCGGTACAAATTGCTTCACAATGACCTCTACAATCTGACAAACACTGTAATCTTATATTCATATCACAAAGATTGTTGAATTGTTACATTTCCACTGTACATCTTTGCCTACGTAAAAGGTTATCTTGAAGTAGTACATCAACCCCCTGTGTTGTTACATACATAGTGTATGTGTACTTCAATGTGTATACAATTAGTGGTTTCTTCTCTGTTTATCACCTGCAGGACTACCCTCACCTGTTGCAGTAAACAGTGTAAGCATCACTCCAAACATATCATCCGTGCGTGTAACTTGGGATGTTCCCTGGTCTTTCCCCGTCTATCCGATCATGTCATATGACATAGAGGTCATTGTCGTATCCTCACAAACTGTAACTGTGACAGTAACAGTCAATACAAACGAGGCTCTCATCAGGAATCTCACTGCTGCAACCGATTACATGTTGCGAATTTCTTCAAAGAGTCGATCTGGAACTTCAGAAAATTCTACAGTTGATTTTTCAACATTGTCTCTAGGTGAGCACTTCCTCACTGGTGTTTGCATCGATCCTCCGCATACTCTTGCCTCTATCTCCTGTCGTATGTATTCAATACTATTTGTGTACATGTATGTTTACCTGGGATGTGTAGTAGCACTATAGGTAAGTCCATCTTTGGTGTACGTGTCAGGGAGTGTCCTTTGTAGGGAGGTAACTACTATTGTGTACTTTGTTCATGGTATCCTTCAACAGAGGCTCCACTGTACCCCATGGCCTCATTGAGGGTCAAATGCAATACTACTGAGGCTACTCAACTGTGTACATAGTACTCTTTCCTCACAGTTACATTTGTATGTGCAGTATGTGAGCCCACAAACATCATACCTACCAACTGCAGGTCTAATTTCTTCGGCTCCAAGCTCTTCATTCATCGTACTTCCCCACAACCCGAGCACTCTAAAGTGGACGTACACACTGGGAAGTGAGGTAACCGCTCGGCCATATTTTGTAGTGGGTGGCACTACATACAGTCTGTCAGAGCTGGGGATGCTCAGCGAAGTAATGTCAGTGAGTTCGAATCGGGTGGAAACAGAGGTGACTGTAATGCTCGGCTCGTCGTGGAACAAAACTGTTTGGCAGTGGAGACTGGAGCAGTACGGATCTGAACTCAGCTCTACCGTACAGGTCATTGTTGCTGGTGAGTGCAGTTGTGTAGTGATGGACCTTGAAATGTTGGCTTTAGTATTGCTTAGTCTATTGAAGCACAATAGAACCTTGCAGTTGAGACCACCTATGAGACCAGTGGAATTGGTCTCACTTGTGTGGTACGAAATACGTATATTGTTGAAAGTGCATGTTATAGTTGTATACTCACAATATGTATGTACACACTAGACCATAAGCAATTTATACTGTTTGTATATGTACACATTCTCCAATCCAACATATTACATTCAGTAGAATTGTGTCTGGGTATCATTGTACTTTGATGTACGTATACATACACACATGTGGACCACTCTTATACAAGCTATTTAGTTACTTCTAGTGTACTATATCACGTGTTCCATTCACCCATGCTTGAACTTTACATGGCATACTGCAATGTGTGTGTCACTCTCCACTGACATGTATATGATGTACTCTAACATGACTACCACTCTCTAATGAGCCGCTTGCATGTATTGCGTTCCAACATGTGCATGTACATACCACTCTCTAAAGAACCGTTTGTATTGTATTCTAGCATGTGCACAGCTCTCCAATGAACTGTTTGTAGTCCTTTGTTGATCCTTTTCACATACACATGCCTTCCTGAATTGCATGTTATCATATGGTTAAATGTGTGAAAAGTTGAACACCTCTCGTTCGTGTTTGAAAATCACCTCGTAACTAATGCACCTGTGTTCCTTCCATTCCCTTCTCACCTGCCTGTTTACATGCTCTTGCTCCATTAAATGTGTGAATTGTTGGACACTCTATTTTGAATCAACTCATTAGTTAAGCAATGGTGTTGGTTCTTCTTTCACCCACCTGAATCACATGTCATTAGCCCCTTTTACACTAGAGTAATTTTAAAGTGATTCCACTGAATCAATTCTGTAACTGGTTCAACTAAACTGCTTTTGTTCTCTAGTGTACAAGGGGCTATTGCTGGGTCAAATGTGCCAATTGTTGATCACTTGTTGTCTTGTGTCAACTTACAAGTAGTATCAACTGATTTTGTACCTTCTCATTCTTGCCAACCTGGATCACACGACATTGCTTGGCCCAATGTGCAGTTGTTCGGTATCTTGTCTCTTGTCTTGACATACGTTACTGCAATGTATCCATTCCTTCCTCCCTACCGAACTAGACCTACCCCTTCCTCCACCGATACCAACTAGTGTAAATCTGACGGCATCATCCATGGGTCTGATTCTAAGGCCTCCATTCTCACACACTCGGTTGATCGGTTACACTGTGCAATATCAGGTGAAGAGCAGTGCCGGTCGAGAGCGTCTTCGGTCCAGGTTTGCACGTCCACTGTTTGGTTTGGAGAGCGACCCTGTCAAACTCACTTTGGATGAGCTGCAGTTTGGAAGTGTGTACACAATAATGGTGTTTGCTGGCAATGAGGTGGGGAATTCGTCCGGCACTGAAGTCGATCTTAGCCTTGGTCCCAGTCAGGAAGGTTTGTATGTAGTGTGTGTGTGTGTGTGTGTGTGTGTGTGTGTGTGTGTGTGTGTGTGTGTGTGCGTGCGTGTGTGTGTGTGTGTGTGTGTGTGTGTGTGTGTGCGTGCGCGCGTGTGTGTGGTGCTTGTGCATGCATGGTGTTCATATGTATGTATACGTGTACATGTGCTTTTCTTCATATTGATGTCAATTAGTGATGCTGTGTAAACCCTAATGTGTATTGTTGACTGTGCTCTCTTCTATGCACGGTACAGTGATGTTGATACATTAGTGTACATACATACTGTATGTGCAAACAAATTGAGTGGTATACGTACTACTGTTTGTCGAGTGTTGAGTTTCCTTATTTGGTATCATTTTTAGGCATTTGTTTGATGGACAGAGACCCCATTTGGAGATTTCATTGGGAGTTTACATTTTCTGGAGAAGTGGACAAGCAGGCGTGTATTAGTACATCAAATGGTGAGTATTTGTAGTGTGTGTGTGTGTGTGTGTGTGTGTGTGTGTGTGTGTGTGTGTGTGTGTGTGTGTGTGTATGTGTGTTTGTGTGTGTGTGTGTGTGTGTGTGTGTGTGTGTGTGTGTGTGTGTGTGTGTGTGTGTGTATGTGTGTTTGTGTGTGTGTGTTTGCGCATGTGTGCATGAGTGCATGTGCATGTGTGTCTGTGTTTACGTATGTATTTGCTATTGTGTTTGTAGATACGTATGTACCTGTCTGTGTATTGTCAGATGAATTTTTTTGAAGTCAATATTTTTTCAAAATACGGATGCTCTTCAAAATAATTCTTTATTAGAAATAATTTTCCACATACATGTAAATCCATTGTACGTACGTACTGTGTGTGTATGTATGTACTTTCTTATGCTTTTCAGATTCAGGATTGGCCACCAGGCAGTGTGTGGATGGTGTGTGGGGTCCCCCAGTAGTGGATGAATGCAGGACACCATCCCTCGCTCTCATACTCAGCAATGTAAGTACATGTATTTGAGACTATGTGGTATATATGTACATACATATGAGTTACGTATATTACATTTAAGAAGGTTACACAGAGAATGGAACCTTTGTATGGGATTCCAGGGGTGAATCCTGAGTGCTTCATTCAGGAACTCATTTCCTGCATCTCCTTTCTATGAATAATATTATCTTGATTAGCCACTTGCTGACCTTTTGGTAACTATGTAATTGATTAATAAATTGTCACATCTTGGGATTTCAGAGATACACAGGATATGCATCCCATTAGTCCTTTCATGTGGCCACCAATTAGGACACACATACACACACACACAATATTTTAATATAGAATTATTAAAAAGTGATTAATTTAAATTAATCTTTATTTATTGAATTTAAATCAAATTAGTATTAAATTAATTTTTCAACCTTTTTAATTAACTACTTCAGATCTCAGCAGTGTCACTTTCAAGTTGCTACACTGGGATTGTGGTGGAAACGTGCCTGATCCAGGTATCCCAGATCATCCAGGAGATCAGCAGTGCTGTGTCCGTCAGTGATCACCTCTTCCCGGTTGATCTGGGAGTGATAGCTAGTGCTCTGCACAATACCACCAGGTAATCACAGTTGTATATGTATGTGTACATCTGTATGTACATGCATACATAATATTATACGTATATTGTGGATATTATTTGTCCATACGTACATACTGTACATGTACATACGTACACTTACATACTTAAGTAATACAGAATGTACATATGTCCATGTGTGTACGCATGTATGTACATTTGTTCATTTACGTATATACATTCGTACTGTACGTATATGTGTACGTATGTAGATTTGTGTGTACGTATGTATGCATGTATGTGTATATATATATATATATATATATATATATATATATATATATATTATGGATGTATATGTCCAAGTACATGTACATTTACTTATGTACCTGTAAGAAGACCCAGGTACATACGTACGTACTTACCAAGCAAATTGTACTGTTCTTAAGTACATGTACCAATTTGCACTTTTCTGCTGTTTGTCCATCACAGGTTGCAGGAATATGTTGTCATGGAAGGTTTTAATGTTGCACTTCCCCTCAAAGATGATAACACTGTTACTGTGAGTTTGGCATGCCTGTGTACGTATGTGAACATAAATACAGATGTACATACGTACATACAATATGTACAATATGTACAGTGCAGTACAGGGATACCAGGGATACCTGGGGTAATGATCAGGCAGATTTTTTGGAAACTAATATGTCAAATCGCCAAGATGATGAAATATATATTTTATAATGATGGATGTGTCAGAGTATTGTCAGACTATAGAAGTGTTGGAATGTGAACATTCCACTGTGTATATCCATACATACATATCAAACAGCCATGCACGTACTGTTGGTACCATGTCTCTGAAAACGTCATAGTTTTCAATTAAGTTGCTCAAACTTCACAACGGGTCTGCAGTCAAACATTGTTTTGTACATATTTCAGAGATTTCTTGTTTGTATGTACCATTGCGTACATATGGGATAGTATAGGAGAGAAAACGCTAAGCACCTTTTTGAATAGCTCATGGGAAAGTGGGCGTGTCAACCTGATATTTTTACCAGACTTACGTAGCTGGGGATGTGAACTAACTTATGGAACAATTCCCATGTCCATAGCTAACCTGTAACCCCAGCTACATTCAGAGGTGCTTAATATTTTTTCAATGTATGGGATAGTATAGGAGAGAAAACGCCAAGCACCTTTTTGAGTAGCTCATGGTAAAGTGGGCGTGTCAACCTCATATTTTCACCAGACCTAGCTGGGGACGTGAACTAACTTATGGCACAATTCCTATCTCTGTAGCAAAGCTGTAACCCCAGCTACATTCGGAGGTGCTTAATATTTTTTCAATGTATTGGATAGTATAGGAGAGAAAACGCTAAGCACCTTTTTGAATAGCTCATGGTAAGGTGGGCGTGTCAACCTCATATTTTCACCAGACCTAGCTGGGGACGTGAACTAACTTATGAAAAAATTCTCATCTCTGTAGCAAAGCTGTAACCCCAGCTACATTCGGAGGTGCTTAATATTTTTTCAATGTATGGGATGGTATAG
The DNA here is from genome assembly GCA_964020155.1 of Chondrilla cf. caribensis. NCBI lineage: Eukaryota > Metazoa > Porifera > Demospongiae > Chondrillida > Chondrillidae > Chondrilla > Chondrilla cf. caribensis. The sequence goes on along the minus strand of OZ026546.1, from coordinate 3,321,840 downwards.
GAGAGAAAACGCTAAGCACCTTTTTGAATAGCTCATGGTAAAGTGGGCGTGTCAACCTGATATTTTCACCAGACCTAGCTGGGGACGTGAACTAACATATGAAACAATTCCCATGTCCATAGTTAACCCGTAATCCCAGCTACATTCAGAGATGCTTAATATTTTTTCAATGTATGGGAGAGAAAACGTTAAGCACCTTTTGAATAGCTCATGGGAAAGTGGGCGTGTCAACCTGATATTTTCACCAGACCTAGCTGAGGACGTGAACTAACTTATGAAACAATTCCCATGTCCATAGCTAACCTGTAACCCCAGCTACATTCGGAGGTGCTTAATATTTTTTCAATATATGGGATAGTATGGGAGAGAAAACGCTAAGCACCTTTTTGAATAGCTTATGGGAAAGTGGGCGTGTCAACCTGATATTTTCACCAGACCTAGCTGAGGACGTGAACCAACTTATGAAACCATTCCCATCTCCATAGCTAACCTGTAACCCCAGCTACATTCGGAGGTGCTTAATATTTTTTCAATATATGGAATAGTATGGGAGAGAAAACGCTAAGCACCTTTTTGAATAGCTCATGGGAAAGTGGGCGTGTCAACCTCATATTTTCACCAGACCTAGCTGAGGACGTGAACTAACTTATGAAACCATTCCTATCTCCATAGCTAACCTGTAACCCCAGCTACATTCGGAGGTGCTTAATACTCTTTCAATGTATGGGATAGTATGGGAGAGAAAACGCTAAGCACCTTTTTGAATAGCTCATGGTAAAGTGGGCGTGTCAACCTGATATTTTCACCAGACCTAGCTGGGGACGTGAACTAACTCATGAAACCATTCCTATCTCCATAGCTAACCCGTAACCCCAGCTATATTCGGAGGTGCTTAATATTTTTTTTAATGTTCAGGATAGTATGGGAGAGAAAACGCTAAGCACCTTTTTGAATAGCTCATGGGAAAGTGGGCGTGTCAACCTGATATTTTCACCAGACCTAGCTGAGGACGTGACCCAACTTATGAAACAATTCCCATGTCCATAGCTAACCTGTAACCCCAGCTACATTCGGAGGTGCTTAATATTTTTTCAATATATGGGATAGTATGGGAGAGAAAACGCTAAGCACCTTTTTGAATAGCTCATGGGAAAGTGGGCGTGTCAACCTGATATTTTCACCAGACCTAGCTGAGGACGTGACCCAACTTATGAAACCATTCCCATCTCCATAGCTAACCTGTAACCCCAGCTACATTCGGAGGTGCTTAATATTTTTTTCAATGTTCGGGATAGTATGGGAAAGAAAACGCTGAGCACCTTTTTGAATAGCTCATGGGAAAGTGGGCGTGTCAACCTGATATTTTCACCAGATCTAGCTGGGGACTTGAACTAACTCATGAAACCATTCCTATCTCCATAGCTAACCCGTAACCCCAGCT
>OZ026546.1:3307899-3315399 GCA_964020155.1 Chondrilla cf. caribensis | reverse complement strand
CCCAGATCTGTTCCATTCATTGTATAATTTTGTATCAGGTTATTGACAGTGATACTGTTTATATCAACATAGTGTCAGTGGACGAGGAGAATGGTCGACTGAAAAGGTGGAAACGATATCCGATAAATGGAGCAATGAAGTGACCTGCTACAGTACACGATCACTCCCAATCACTGTTCTGACCAACTACCAAGGACAAGTAAGTTGTGTACGACAAGTACAGGCTTTACCAGACCTGTCAAACTGTCACTTCAGCACAACTGTCTTTGTTCAGGGTTGTCTGTAGCCTATTGTATGGACTGAGAACATACGTATTAGTTATATCCTGGTGTGGTGAATGATAGACTATTTATACTGTAAATATGTGCATAGTCCATTACAACATATTATATACAATAGAAATGTGTTTACTAATTTTCTGCCTCATTCTCACGCAATTAATCATAACAATGAAACCTGTCTGGCGACCTGTGCTGTATCACTGACCTGTGCTACATGGCTTATGTATGCACAGTTTTTCCTTTGATCCACCCCTCAACCAGGATACAGTATCTCATGTACCTTGGTATTTTGGACACCTCTCAGCATTCTTACTATGTACAGTATGTTGCGAGAGGGTGCACATCTATGAATTGTTCAGATTATGGAGGTGTCCTCACTGAGTCAGTATGCATTTTTAAACAAACTGTTTATTTATTATTAACGCTGTGTTTGTTCTCTTCTTTTAGGACTTCACTGCTGATGTTCTGTCTGTAGCTTTCTATACCGGGACTACTCTAGCTGCTCTGTTGTTCGTGTTCTCCGTAGTTCCACTGGCAGCATTCATGTGAGTGTTCAGCTTATGAAAATGACAACCTTGCATACATCAACCTTGGATATAACCTTGGATATAACATTGGATATAACATTGGATACAGCATAGTAGCAACCTTGTATACAATTTAGTAGCAACCTGGTAACTACCTAGTAACCACCTAATAACTACCTAGTGATAAACTATTATATATTGAAGTAAGAAGCTGGTAACAAGATTGCATATGGGGATGTCTTTTATGTTCCAATTGTAGCATGCAAATAGTATACGTATATCATATTTATTTTCACTATGAGAAAAATGTGAAATGTGAGCCCACATTCCCTTGTAATCCTCTTATGCAACATGCTTCATACCCCAGGTTATAGTGTTGTATTGCTGCCTGGTCTCCAATTGTTTGCAGACACCACGAACGTAGGACAGATAGGAGAGTAATTCTGAGTGTGTCCCAGCTAAACTATGCTGCCGTGAACATTGTCACACTGGTCATACTGGCTGGTGGGGTGGAAACAGGGAGAAATAATGACACTTCTTCAACAATTGTACCCGTAAGTGTAATAGTACATATGTGTGACGTACATCACCTTTGGGAAGGTTGCAAAGGAACAATTTCCTGTGTTTCCTTCCTAAAGGCGATGTGAATAACATGCATCTTGAGTACATTCTGTGGAACGAATCTTGAGGACACTAATAATAGTCATTATTAGTGTATCACAAACTTTCCTTGTAATTTGGATATTGTTACGATTATTGAAACTATAGGCATTAACTTGACCAATCTGATCATATACTTTTGAGTGTATGAGTTTATTTTTACCCAATTCAAGTGGTGGTAATGTTCAATTGTATGATGATTACATGTTAGCATTTCATCAGTTGCACAAAGTCTGTCATTTCTCGTGATTTTGTTGCTTTTGTGAATTCATCCCACCATCAAATCTCTGTGAGTCATGACATAGGTGATGAATAGTTTTCACCCTTCACTATTGATGTAGAATTGTATGCCTGATGAAGCCCATGTGGGTGAAACGTTGCAATTGATTGTGAATTTCTGACATGCAATCGTCCAAATAATAAAACTTTCTGCAGTATAGGTGATAAATATTTAACAAACCAATCGTTTAACACCCGAAACCTCTGAAGTACAGAGGTGCATTATAGATAGCTACCCAGTCAAATATTGCTATATCAAAATCTCACAATCCATTTAAAATCTACACATGTGAACGTACCATAATTCCAGAAATTAATGCAGTATTTTATAAATGTGAACTTTGCGAGTGAATTCGCCGGCGCATTATTTAGAACACCATTTTTAACTGCACATTATTCGTTTCTGTGGTGTTCAAAATGGCGTTGCGCATTTTTATAATAGCATTTATGTAATTCTACTTCAGATTTGGATGATTCGTATTATTTTAATCACATATTATTATCCGGCCTACAGTAGGACAAGCAGTTAGACTGGTTACACAATATGTACATACATCATAATGATACTCAACTGTGAATACAGTATACACATACTTATAGGCTACTTTTCACGAATCACCTTTACTGCTCTCACTTCAGGTTGGTTGCAAGATTGTTGCTGCTTTACTCCACTACCTTTATCTGTGCACGTTGCTATGGTTATTCGTAATATCTGTCGTGTTACTGTGCATGTATGTGGAGATAGGGAGAGCTATCGTGAAGAGGTGGTGGCCAGCTGTCATTGTTGCTTATGGTAAGTGACCACACTTGCCTGTGTATGTACTTCTATATACGTACATATGTACATACGTACCTCACCTACATATGTACATACGTACCTCACCTACATATGTACATACGTACCTCACCTACATATTGAACACTATTATAAGTACGTACAACTGAGGTCATTTGTACTTAGTTCATGCGTACATGTATGTCACACATTTTTGATATGGGCGTTGGTACAGTGAATACTTGATAACCCTGCGCAATTCATTTTCAAAGAATATGGTGGATTAAATGAGTTTGGCGGATTAACTGGATATTCATTGGTACTTGTACATTATAATGGTACTGAGTAATTGTGGTGGATGAAAAGGTTTGGTAGATGAAGCAGTGGCAGATTAACGAGAATTCACTGTATACGTACGTATACTTACGTATGTGGGAGTATGTACCATACAGCCATGCCAAACATACATATGTACATACTTACATGCAAACACACAACCGTGCAATGTGTTGACCTTGTATGGCTTTAGTCACACCACAGTAAATCCATCCCTGTGGGCGTCTCTTAGACGTACACACAGTATGCACTGTGTGTAGAGTATCAACTTTCTGTTCCTCAGCAACTCCAGTTCCGATTGTTATCATATCAGCACCTGTTGCACACCAGTTTTACGGGAGTGAGCTTGGGTGAGTCAACCCTACTCAACATACAGTATGTATGTCTACTGGTTGAACTCAGGCTCAGTGATGTTTCTGTTTGTCTTAAACATAGGCATTGGCTCTTACAAACTTAGGAATGCCCATATACTTGTTGTTATTACTTATTTACTTAATTATGTACATACATAATTATGTATAGTACATACAGTACAGTATATAGTCATGTACGTACATAAATTCACACTCGTGTACATGTATACACATGTTCATACATACTTACGTACAAGGGTTAGAATATGACACAATATTATATAGGTACATACTACTGTTTGTACATGTTCATATACTTACTGTACATATATGTACGTATATTATTATGAATATACGTACTTACAGTACATACTCACCTACATGCATACTCATGCTCTTGTATGTACATGCACATTCATGTACACTTGTGAATTGCATAACATTCAGTGAGTCTATTGTCGTAGATGTTGGCTGTCCTATCAAAATGGAACAGTGTTTGGGTTTGTGGCTCCAGCTGCTCTCACTGTCATAGTAAGTCACTTGTGTATACATATACATACGTATGTACATATGTGCAGGTGTAACTTCATCTTTGGGTGCAGTATCTATATTTGGCCACCATGTAGAATTGGACATCCATTCTATCCTATAAGGCAAGCATTCGATCATCTCAATTCTTCGATTGTACCTTGTTAGCATGGATGATAGAACTTGGTATATCTAGCCCGGCGTAGAAGGTGCCTTAGAATTCGAAAGTTACCAGGGTTCTATAGAGTGTGCTGTATGGATGCATTACATTGATATTACAATAATGGATGCGAATGCATGTACATACATTTTGTTGTGTGTGTGTGTGTGTGTGTGTGTGTGTGTGTGTGTGTGTGTGTGTGTGTCTATGTGTGTGTGTGTGTGTGTGTGCATGTGTGTGTGTGTGTGTGTGTGTGTGTGTGTGTGTGTGTGTTTGCTTGTACTTACATATGTATATTTGTACATGTCTGGTTGTGAAATATTGTTTGTATACGTACATGTCAGGTGAGGATTCTACAGTGATTCCAGTTCCCGTATCATACATATTTGTGTCTTCCCAGGCCATTGTAGCATCTTTCACTATTGGATGTGTGTTCATTTGCAAGTATAAAAGTGTTGATGATGCCCAGGATCAAGATGTAGAGCTCATTGCTCAGAGAAAGCAACTGATATGGTTAGGATTAATGATCATGTACTGTACACATGCTTATGTATGTACGTATGTGGTATTGCATTCCATATAAGGTACACTAACCTCTTTAAACTAATGCACACACATTGAGTGGAATATCTCTGTTTTGAATACCTTGGACTTTGAGTAGATGACCTTTTTACAGAGGTTTCTTGGATGCAAGGGTCAATTCTAACTCCACTGTATTACTACTATTTCTAACTCCACTGTACCACACTGGCACACAGAATGGTATCCTACGGAGATTTCACCTATTCACAAGTCATTAAATACACTACTGTACTACACTGGGATGCACAATGGTGTCCTTATTATGGAGGTTTTCCCAATTCAGAAAGGTTGCCCTGTACATTGTCCTTTTTTGATTTGACCCATAAATGTAATGTATGTATGCATGTACATATATGTATGTACCAATAGTATTGTATATGTACTCTAGTATAAGTTTATACTGTACATTCAGTATGTACAGTATATCCAATATAATATATGTATATGTATGTATAATACACTACCTTGGGTATATTGGTAGTGTATCCTAGCTACTGTACCTGTGTAAGTCCATACTCAAGGCTATACGTATTAGTTATGTCCCTTCCACACGGGATGTGCAGCTAATACAGTCACACTTTCAATTAATTACCGAGGGCGTCAGCCCGAGGTGATTGATTGAAAGTGTGACTGTATAGCTGCACATCCCGTGTGGAAGGGACACAACTAGCTTGTGTCATGGGATGGCAATTTTGTTACTGCTCCATTGTTTGCTGTTGCTGATGTTGGTGGTGACAGGAAATTGGTCTCATCAGTTAATTGAAAGTGTGATGCATCGTTAATAACTTGATTGCAAGTGTGCTGACTGCAAGTGTGCTGTAGAGGTTTTATGAACTACTTTATTCCTTTGATCTTCCTGTCTACCATGACACAATAATGTATATGGACCATATTTATATTCGTACATACAGTACCCTACATGTACGTATCTAACATTATTGATTTATAGTCAGACAGGTGATTGAACTTACTTTTGTTCTGTTTTCTCTACTAACAACGTAGGACTACTATTGTGTTCTTTCTGGCCCATTTTCCACTCCTATGTCTGGTATGGATCTTTGGATTTCTGTATTTGGGAACTGGAATGGAAGTGTATGCCATTGTGTATGCCGTATTAATAGTGGGACAGGTATGTACGTATGTATGTACGTATGTATGTATCCTGGTTGAAGGAAACATCAAAGGAACCGACTTAAGTACATTTCCCTTGTACTAGCTCAGAACGGATGAAGTTGATACACTTTTCGACAAATCCTGATTAAGTTGATACACTCTTCGACAAATCCTGATTAATTTGATACACTCTTCGACAAAATGTAATTAGTTCTGAGTTGCCAGGATACATAATAGATAAATCCCTCCTTGGGTTGGTACATGGGAAATTGTACTCATTGCAAAGACTAATTGACCTCGGGCTGCGCCCTCGGTCAATCAGTCTTTGCAATGAGTACATTTCCCATGTACCAACCCAAGGAGGGATTTATCTACTACATGTACATTCTTTGAGCATTACTTTCTCTTACATCAGAATTGTAACAGAAAGTGATACTTTGGTATCAAACATTCCTAACAGTGTTTCACAGAATCCAAGCTACATACCTAGTTATGCCCCTTAGTTGTGCAACATTGCTGTTGATATTGAACCAGTGTAATTGGATTCCTCAGTTTTTCACCATGGTGTTCTATCAGTACACCTAAGTATGCAGGACAAAACATACTTGTTGTTTTCTGTGCGCATATTTCAGGAAACCATTACCTACTGCTCTAGTGGTCTGTCATGCGAAAAGTGGTCCCCACCTAGAGTGGTCCCCCGGACTATTTTCGGCACCATATTTGGTCTCCCATATACCATCAAAAATGGTTGGGGTTAGGATTTGGGTTAGGATTAAGGTTAGGGTTAGGGTTTAGGGTTAGGGTTAGGTTTAGGCACAAGCGGACCATTTAGGACGTCGAAAACCAGTCCGCACGGACTGGTTTTGCCGCTATTTCCGGTCCCCGGGACTGTTTTTGGCAGCGGACCATATTTTTCGTGACAGGTCTACTACATATACATAGGTGTACCACACAAATTGCCCTTGTGACTGAGTTACCGCATAGCTGGAAATATTGGCCAGAAGAATTTTGGCAATTTTGGGCTAATTTAAACGTTGACGTTTTTTATTTTGGCAGTAGCCTTCTGGTGGGAATATTATTATTAATATTCGTAGCCTATGAATATGGGATGCATGATAAGCACAAATAATCATCAGAAGTTTTCAGTGTATGCATATTTCAATGTCACAAAATTGCATTCTATTTTTCCTCTAGTCCACAGTGTATGTGCTCTTCCAGATTCTCAAAGTCAACCAGGTGGGGTATTTGGTTTTTATTGATATGAATTCAGTACACACTTTTTTCTGTCCCCATATTGCTCACCTGTATTGTAGGTAAATGATCACATGCATGCAATGAAGAGTACATGCATGAAATACACATGTACGTAGTTAGTATATCAGTAGTTTTAGCAAGTATTTCCAGTTTAAAAACTCAGGAGTAGCCTACCGCCCTGGAAAACTTGAATTACTTGTTTTCTCTCATTTCATGATTTCGGGCATCTTGAATTTTGCTCTTTACAAGGCGTTACTGACAAAGTCAGGTTCCTTGTAGGATTTTCCATCAATATGAAGAAAGTGTTGGGGTTCTGAAATAGTTGGAACATTCAAAAATATAAACCACAATTATCACAAAATGTTGTATGGAGCCTTTTTGAAATTACACTTAGCAAAAAGTGTAATTTCAAAAAGGCTGTAATGTTTAAGTAACTACAAACATCATTATGGACTATTTCTGAAAGCCAAAAAATGGGACTTGTTCATAAAAGTGGCACCCAGAAGGAAAAAGAAAGATAAGTTCTAAAATATGAAGAAAAAACTGCACACACATGAAATCATAAAACATGAATTATTTGAGTTGAGTGAAATGTGTTAAATTGAATATAACACTACGTATGTATGCACAAGGTTGTTCACTTCTGACTTCA
>OZ026546.1:3280399-3302899 GCA_964020155.1 Chondrilla cf. caribensis | reverse complement strand
ACATACAAGCATCCATATCCCTTTGGTTAGCAAATTAATCACCTCCTATCCATCATGTATTGACATATGACTGTCTACCTGTTAGTGTACTTGCCTAGCCTTACACTAATAATTAGTGCTGGGGCAATCGATTGCTTAATTGATCTAATCTATCAGTTAGACCTACGTATTAATCTATTGATATTGTCATTTCAAATCTTATTATTGGGAGTACTACAAGCAAATGGATTAATTACAGGAATTAATAAAGTGAACGTGACAAGAAGCCAACTTAAAACATATCAATCACAGTTTTTACTCAATGGGTTCAATTTCGTACTCTAAGAGCACCTGAAATTGTGCACTAGGACTCTCAGTGACTCTATATCAAGTCTATATTAATGCCACTGAGCCTGAGCAGTTATGTGTGTGTGGTATGCACTAGTGAAATCAGTGTGTCCCAGCTGTGTCAGTTAGGGATATTTGTGCTTGCACATCGAAGTTAGTTGACAAACAGGAGCTTGTACATTTTTATTGATTTTCGTGATAATTCACTCTCCAAATGCCATTATTATACTCCGGCCCACTGTGTATTACAATATGATGCAATATGTTTCACTTTATGGTAGTGAATTACTGCTTGGGAATACCGGGCACAGCACCTACTCGCCCTTTAATTGGATTCAACACGACATCATTCACCATTTCTGAGGATGTAGGTCTGTTCAATTTAACAGTCATCAGCAATGAAACAGTCGGGCAGGAAACAGTTTTACGCGTGGTCTTTGCTGGAGGCATTCCTGTCCCAGTTGGTAAGCAGATTGATTGCCACTTCCACAGCTGGTGGAAACTCTTAAGTTGGCTTTGAAATTATTGTTTTTAACCTGTTCGTATTGCCCCAACAGAGGATTCCGATTTCACACAACCTAGCGTGATAGCTTTTCCAGCTTCGACTACAACATTTGACATCGCAGTGGCCATAGAAGACAACTCAATTTTGTCTGTGGAGGATAAGGAGTTATTAGTTATATTACTTCCTGATGATGGTTATGTTGTTGATACACAAGCAGATGTTGCCTCCATTACTATTGAGGATGATGAGGGTACGTATGCGACAGTACACACTACATGCACTAGGTATTACACATTAATCTCATATCATAATAATCTGTAAACAATACACTCTGTCAATAAATGTGACGTGAACACCGACTATCAATAGAATCACATTATGTAAACATAGTTAAAAACAGTTAGATGTTACATTTTAAAATGGATTTTAACATTTACGTATCTAGCAGGAATTCCTAATACTCCTACATATCAGTTAATTGGAATTGTGCTCTGCTGACATCCTTTTGACAATGTGCATATGTACACAGGACTACTATACTTACATGTATCTAATCTGACCTCACTATGCTTATTTGAAGTTAATCTTTGAATTGCGGAAGTTACATTTATGAATGTTTTATTAAATTAAAACATTTCGCTTTTTCCATACATTGTAGAAGCCACAATTACCATGACTGCTAACCCCAGCTCGTTAGTGGTTGACGAAGGAGCCAGTTTGACCCTCACCTTTACTTCAGATGTGATAAGCACAGTCAACCTCACGGTCTACATTATCCATACGAATGTGGATACCAGTGAGTTGTGCAACATAAGTACATGTAGCATATTAGACTATTACATTTATGTGTTGTCGTGTTAATGAATCATGGTGTGTGTGAGAAAGAGGGGAGGATGACAGGAGAAGCAGGCTTATATCAGTAATATTGTAAGACTAGTATGTTTCTTTTGATATAGCCTAAGGGATTATGTATAAATGTCCCTACAAATCAATCAAATAATAACCTGATACTAATAAGGCAATATAATAAGCTCAGTCACACTTCAATCAAAACAAAGCACTACACTATGATTATCTCCACAATGTTTAGTTTTCTTGGATATTAAAAGCATACCACATCGTATTGTAATGGTTATAGCTGAAGAAGGAGGACAATTAATTTCTAAACTGTTCATGTTGTATGCAATACAAGTTTATGACTCTATGTTGAATATATAATATTGTGTTCTTATATTTACATATTATTATCAAATATATATATTATGGCATTCCTTTTCTACCCACTTTATTTATTATGTGCAGGAGTATCCTGACCTTGTGTACATCATGTATGCCTTCATAGCAGTGACCATACTTCTATCATTTTATCCATCAGCTAATTCTGATTTCAATGAGATCCCGGAAAAAATAGTCATCCCACCCGGAATGACGACTGTCACCACTTCATATGACATCAGTGCTGATGACACCTTTGAACAGGACCTGGAATCTTTTCAGTTCTTATTGGATGACGAGGAAGAGTATATACAATTATCTCCTTCAACAACTCAAAATGCAAATATAGTCAATGGAGACACAGTAGACATAACATTTGCCGATGCTTCTTATAGCTTCATCGAGGGAGCACAAATGGCAAGGGCCACTGTGTTAATTGATCCAAGTACTTTGGCATATGAAATTACTCCAACAGTGACAGTGGAAGCAGGTTCGGACTTTGGATTTTTCAATAATCCGGCAACAGGTAATACAGATGCAAGTCTGATATTTGCATAATAATATTACTATACACATATGTATGTACGCTATATCTAATGGTATTGCACATTATCCTAGGCACTGAAATCCCTACTTTATCAACGCAATTGGTGTTGACATCAAGCATGAGTGTGGTTTTCCAAATACCTGATGATGACGTCCTGGAAGATGATGAAACATTCGATCTGGATCTAGAATTGGTTTTTCCAGTAATTAGTGAGCCTTTTCTTGATAGCGTCACTGCGACAATATTAGATGATGGTGAGTTTATTAAGTAGTGACATTTTGATTATCCGTTTTCATATTGCTATGAAATTGATATTTATTATTACTGTTATTATTGAATAAATATCAACATTAATTTAACATTTAATGTGAATTCAAACCAAATTATCAGATTCTAGTAATTTTTCAAACCAAAAATATCCAGTAATTTTTCAGTATAGCAATAATATTTTTTCAAACCGAAATTAAATTGAATATTAGCGATTACTTAATAATTCAACTTCAAAATAACTATAATAATTAGGTAACTAAATCTTATATCTAATGCTATTTTAGCTAAGATTAGTGGGTGCATAGTTGATTAAACCAATTATTAATTGTGACTGTAATTAACAGCACTTGATCATGACAAATTGAATGTTGTCAAACCTTACAATAACAGTTTACTATCTGTATATAAAAACATGATCTTTTTAAAATTAAGGTTTTATAAATGTAAATTATTTAAATTAATACTCTAGGTACCACGTTACAAAGATTCAATATACTTACGTATTTATATCCCTGGACATAAAAACACTTGTTCATTAATTTTAAAAATGGATAGGGCCAAAGTAGCAGAGTGAAGGCTATTCCCACATATTATTCAATTTCACAGATCCCGTGACCATCAGAATTAATGATTCAACACCTATCTCTGTTGACGAGGGTGGTGTTCAGGACGTGTTTGTTGAAGTTGATGGAGATAGTGACATAGCATTCAGCATTGTCCTCAGTAGGCCTTCAGCAAGTGAGTATAATTGCACTGTATAATTGCATTGCTGGATTGACTGACAACAAACCATATGCAAGTTTCACGTATCATGTTGGTCTTATGTTAGTGTTACATAGACACTCTTTATTAGGTAGTATACCGTATGCCTATATTCTAGTTATAAAATTTACTATCATACGTACTTCAATTCTTGTTAAACATAGAGTGTGCAGGTATGACATGTGTATGTACATCTGCAAAATTATCAGTATATCATTGCATTTCAATGTTATGTAAACAGTAGAATCTAATTGATGCCTGGTCAGATCATGAGGCTGTTGCATGATTCCAGTCATTAAAGAGTTCTGCAGTGACCTATTACATATTGGAGGTTTCCAATGACAACAACCTACCATATTATTTGGGTATATTATAATATAACAAGTAAAGCATTCAATTTGGTAAAACTACAGATATTTTCCACAATATGAGTTTTGATATTTTATTCTTTTCCAGACATGTGCAATGGTTTGTATGATGAAACATCCCTAAAACATATAAAATCTTGCACATCTCAGGAAATAAGAATAGAATAAAAAGTTCAGATAAGGTTAAAGTGCAGTAGAGTTAAAGCTCAGTTAAAGCTTAGTTATTAGTGTATTCCATCATTCTACAGACACACACCTTCACCTGCCATAGAAATGTCTGCCCTTTCAATCGATGTAAACGTTTTTATAGGTTGAAATGAACATATAATTTATCGGACAAAAAGTTGGAAAGAACATTTCAATAATATACATATAATATGACATTGTTGAAGATTGTTTCAGACATTTTACTTGCCTTTGAATATTCACGTAGTAGTGGAGAAAAGAAGTCGGGTTAGAAATTGGTATTTTGGCTACTACTTTGGTGGCCGCTCAAATGTACATATGTCATACCCGTGCATGTTAATGTATGGCACAATGAAGTCTTTCTTTCCAGGATCAATCGACAATTGTGAAAGCTTATTTTTTGGTATATTCAATAGGAGCATCAGATATCACAATTGTGGACAGTGATATGAGTTTTGTATCAGGAACCTCTCTGTATACCTTCCAAATATGTGCATTGGAAGATGATGTTCTGGAAGGTACCGAAACGGTACAAATCCTTACATTTCCATCTGGTCTTGAAATGGATCAATTCACACTACAGAACGATAAAGTTACTGCATCCATAGGTGACATGACAAGTAAGTGCATAATACCACCAAGAGTGTAGAGATTGGAGTTAGCCATTTGTTTGCATTTTACCTGATATTAACATCTCCCACATAATATATATAATATTATATACAGTATGTATATAATATAATATTATATATACTGTATATATATATGCATATATATAGGGGTACAGGTACAGGTATAGTTGAACAGGGTCCTTCAAATTATTACAGCTGAATATCTCCTATATTACACGACACTATTATCATACAATTATGATGAGGTCCAGATATCAATTCATTGTTTGATTCAGAGTATCATATTTTGGGGTAGCCCCTACAATATTTTAATATCCACTTCTGTCATGTGATGCTTGTCCTGGTTTGATCAATGAAATACAGTATTATATAATTACGATAATGTCGAATTTCATATTGAATGGGATATTTCGACAACTTACAACTTGGGAATTAAGAAAACTTCAGGTAATTCTGGAATGTTCATATAATTCCCCTGAAGAGTTGAACGGAGAATGATTTCCAAGAATTTAAAATAGGTATCGAAGTGAATTCAAATACCATCAATTGCAATGAAAATCAGTTTTAATGCAATGTCCATTTAATCCATTGGAAACATGATCGATCTATTTATGTTCAGAAAAATACTATAACAATCATCTCAATGGTGATGCTAGCTTTAGTGTCTTCAGGGATGTTTGGAATATTCACATACAGAATATATACTTCATAAATCAACTCTTTATACAGTACTGGAGGTCCTCTTCATTGGTGATGCCAATCTAAGTGAAGACGCAAATAGGAATATAATGCTAATGGCTAACGGAACAGCTAGTTCTTCTCTTGCCATTGATGTGAACATTACCCATGAGACAACTGGTAGGTGATACGATAGAGCAGCACACTTAATAATATAAAGTGCATATTTAGTGGTTAAGACATGGACACTCACCCTCGGGCGCTTTGCGCCCGAGGGACTTGGTATTTTATATGTCATAATGCCTGAGTGTCCATGTCTTAACCATTATAGCATCTGTTGCTAACACTTTATACTGTTGCTAGCACTTTATACATTATAAAATTGCTGTATAATGGTACTGTTTCTATGGTAACAGATGATATAATATGTATAGTACACCTTAGATGGTCTATAAACAGTAAAAACTAGAGCTATCATGTACATCTAGCTTATTGCTGTTTCCAAATGTGCAAATTATCCTGTGATGGCTGCCATTGGTGATGGAATTTTCTTACTATTGCCCTCAATCCCATGTGCACTGGAGTATAGAAACGAACTGTACTAACACATTTCATGGTGTGGAAAATTATACTGAAAAAAAACTATACACTATAATTCTGACTTAAATTAAAAACAATTTAATTTAATGCATAAGACTTATATAGTATTATTTAAGTCCCTTCCAAACAGGATTGAAAGTGTGACTGTATTAGTGGTACATCCCATTTGGAAGGGAAATAACTAGCTCGTGTCATAAGATGGCACTTTTTATTACTCCACTGTTCACTGTTGCTGATGTTGTAGGTGACAGGAAATTGGTCGGATTAGTTATTATAAGTGTGATGTTGAGGTTATACGAACCACTTTTATACCCTTGATTCACCTACCTACCATGACACTAATAATGATCATAATACAGTATATTTATTGAGCTAGATGTGCTCTTTTGTTACATAAGCTTAAATTTATACGTATCTACAATTCAGATTCTGGAGACACCCTCAATATAAATACAATTACCTTCCAAGCCAACCAGGATACAGCCATGGCTACTGTTGTTGTGAATGATGGGAATTGTGAATTATCTGAAAACTTTACTGTTAGTATAATGTCCAGTAATCCAAGCGTAATAACATCTTCCTTGATCCGAGAATATTCCATTGCTGACGATGATGGTGAGTATTATGAAATTACATATAATAGCATGAAGCATGACACAATATTAGCAACTTAATTCTAGTAGAGCTCCTGCCACGACCTACCACATGCCACAGCTATCACCATTTCAGTATCAAACTAGTATATGATGGTATGCGTAGAGTACTTTCCCAATTTCTCATATGTACTTTACGACATATTCAAATTTGATTTTCTGTTGGCGATGACTTGTTCCCAAGTAACATTCATGCAGAACACGTAATACAGTACTCATGATGATCCACATTATACAAGACACACAGGCAGGGTTCAGAGAAAGGTCACTCTCAAATTAAAACTGCTGTTACAGTACAAACTCACGATTGAGACCATCTACGGGATTAGTTTATGTGGTATTACTGCAAGGTGGTCCAACATCTGATGTAGAAAATGTATTCATCAGTACAGTACAGGAATTTCTGGGTGTGGAAAATAGCATTTGCATCACCAAAGTGGTCTCATTAGAATGCTGAATTGGGCTTGCTGCATTTCTCTGACACTTTTGCTGAATGAAGGGCCCTGGGAAATAATAGAAGAATAACCAGTTATATAGAGTACACATAAACTATATCTATTAATTTATTGAATTATATAAATTAATAAAGAATTAATATATATATATATATATATATATATATATAATATTGCAGCTTAATAATGTGGATACAGTCTTGTACCTTGTTGGAGAAAACATTAGTGTACATGGCTTCTGGTCTGTTCTTCATTCTTTTGCAATTTCCACCTCACTCAATGTAGATGTATCCGTAAACTTTGCAAATACCTCTGTGGATGTGGGTGAAGGTGAGGGGAATGTTACACTGGAACTGATAGCCGAATGCACTGGTGCCATTGAATTTGACTTTGATGTAAGCATAGATACAGCGGATGCTAGTGCATTAGGTGAGTTTCCTTCATCATTTCATGCAGGCGTCTCCTGTTGGCTTATGTACCGTATATGTTTTGACTTTTGCGGATCGTAAGTTTTCATTATCTTCACGGTTTGTGACATAACCACAGACCCATTGCCCTTCTGGTCTAAATGTTTGCGGATGAAACTTGGCAGATGGCTGCTGATCCGTGAAAATGCTCAAGTTAACCCCACATATGTTAAAGCGTATACGGTACTGTACACACTAGAACCTATACAGTACACGCTTATCATTTATGTGGTAAGTTTCATGGGAGATCAAAGTGCAAAGTATGCGAATATCTATCCTATTTGTACACTTCTCTTTGATATTGCATAATTGCAATGGTTAATTATTACAATTTGTCAATTAATTTCCTGGCAACGCGTCAATCAACTATGGTGGGTTTGAGTTATTAAATAAAAAAATCTTTAATGCAGAAACCTAACAACTTTCTCTTGTAAACAATGAAGCCACATTCTCTGTATATCCGCTACAGATCTGCCAGAGGTATACTTTAGCCATTACACACAGTACATACCTGCCAGTGTACAATTTACATTAATACATAATATGTAATGTCCCAAGACTGATTTGATAGACTTCGCAAATGTAAAAGGCATGTACACATACACAAGCAAATCCCATTTAAAAATGTACAATCATGCAGATCTCTATTGTGTGTGTTGTATATGGATAATTTGTCGCTATGAAAGTCAGCCGCATTTTAACACATATTGTGGCAGAAAGAGGTGCTGTACAAGGAGGTATTTTGAAACTGTACCACGTAGACAAGCTTGCACACAATATTGTGAACAGCCTTGTGCAACCTCATATAACAACAATCACAATAATAAAATAGAACTTTTTACAGTGTCTCCCGCTTTATCCACCAGTTTTTTCCGGCATGAATCCATTTATATGGCCAAACTATCAATATAATCCGCCAACACAAAAATCTGCCATCTGCCATTGTTTTTTGACATCACTTCCGAATTTCATATGTATTAGATCACACTTAATCTCTCAGACTTATTGTATATAGAATCTTGGTAATAATTGGATAATCCACCAAACTCACTAATCTGCCAAAATTAGCCCAAACCAATTGTGGCAGATTAAGTGGGTGACACTGTAATAAAATATTGAACTTATACAATTAAAACATGTATCATACTTGAATTCGACACCCCCTGTCCAACCTTCTACAACCTCATACAATCTTCTACAAGCCTGTACATTTTTGTACGGTGCACATGCAACACAAATCATTTGCTCATAAATCCTTGTCCAATACCATACAATAGAGGTTGTGATAAGGTTGTCCTTGCATGTTGGTTCAAAATAACTGTGGTAGCTATAGACATGTAATTTTTGCTGATCTTAGTTGAATAAATCTTTTACACACCGCAGGGGATATTGACTTCTCCCTTAATTCGCCTCCACTAACTGTACAATTTACTGGAGGATCATCACCGAATGCAAGAGCTACAATCAGTATATTGGAAGATGAACTCTTTGAATTGACAGAGAATTTTGATGTAAACATAATTGTTACAAGTCATGATAATGTCAACATAGGGAGTATGGATACGTCTAATGTCAACATATTGGACAATGATGAAGTTAGAGTGTACTTCAATGATTCAACCTACACTGTTCTTGAAAGTGATGGTGAAATTGAGATAGGTCTGAACATAGAGTTACCTTCTGAAGGTAGTTCAACGACCATCTCTGTGATGGCCACTTTAAGTGATGTTTCTACGGATGGTGAGTGCAAATCTCCCATGCATTGTAAAATAGGCCAATCATGGTTTATCAATATCTGTATGGTGCCTTCATCCATTGTTTTAGGTTTGATGGACTACACACAATCTTCTTTCAATGTTAACCTGGACATTGCCACAAATGAAACATTCGTATCGACATCATTCATTGTTTTGTTGGAGAACGACGATATTCCTGAAGCTGCTGAGGAATTCACCATAACTCTCACTTTTGATGATCCCCTCGTAGTCTTCAATGGATCAGCTCCAGTTACCATACTGGATGATGATGGTATAATGACAATTCACAAGACACCCTTGATTACATATAATATGGATACACAGTCATACATATTTGTATTGTATTCATGTGTGTACGTACAATTGGCATACAGTCACCATACTTTACTGTATATATATATATAGTAATACTGTATACCAATCTGTGTATGCACATTTTCTCAATCTCCACAGTAAATTCTCCACCATAATAATTTACATTTGTATATCTAGTTTGAGTTCAACATAATATTAATTTAACATTAATAGGCTAAGTAAATAAAGGAATACCGTGTAATATGTATGTCAAATAGCTGTGATGTTGGTAGGAGAATACCTGCACACTTCAATCACACACAATACAGGCTACATATATCGCTTATCATAATATTATCATAATATTAACACACAGGTATTCCTCATGTTCTACAAGAAGATGTTACATCATGTACTTTTGTGGATGACAATATGGTCCAACTGGCAGTGTTTATTGATGTGAGTGAACTTGCCAATACTATTTGCTAATGCAAAAATCAAATCTAGAGTTTCACCATCTGTAAGTATAAAGGTATGGATATTAACCACACTACTGGTACCAGTCCACCATACCCAGTAACCACATATACAAGCCTTGGCCACTTCAAATCTGCATTATCATCAAAGTGGATATGCTATAAATTAAATATAGTATACATATCCTTCGGATTGTTTGGTGCATATGTGTACATAATACAGTTTTAATGTGAGACCAAATATTGTGTATGCATGTATTGACCATACAACTGCTAACCTAAGCATGTTGGTTGTATGGCATCATAGTCGATTTCAAAAACAGTTTTTCAGCCTGTATTGACCATCATTTACATTTTGGTCAATTTTATACTTACAGCATGTTGACGATCCCGTGAATGTCACTGACGAATACATTGTAATCGTGGACACTAATCCTGCAATGGTTCAGTCCATATTTACCAATGGAAATGGAACTTACAATACTACATTCAGTGGTCCAGGAATAATGCGTGGATCCTATGATGTGACTGTAGTTCCATCCAACACCTTCAGAGATGGAACCAACATCAGCTTCACAGCGGGTAAGAATATATTTTCTTATTTAATAGGTTTATCTGAAAAAGCTACTTTTAATTATCTTCTTATTGCAGAATTGTCCTTTAGTGACTTGACAGGTAGATCTCCCTCCAACTTGAGTTGCTTCAATACCTGTCCAGGGGAAAGCACTTTTAGCAGTTGCAGATTTACAGTTGGGGACTTTCTGGTTGTCAACGTCTCTGTCAACGCCAACACGACAGAATTGCTGCTCGTTTGTGCCACCCATTCTGTTTATGTGGAGGCACTGACTGATGATGGAAGCATTGCGGGAACTGAGAACTACACCTTGACAGGTGAGCATGTACAGATATTGCAGAATCATGTAGTTGTCGGGGGGAGGGGGTCACTGCCAATGATGACTGATCAGACAGCAAAATGGTATACATACGTAATGTAATGTATCATAGCCTTATACTTATTTCATTAATGTACTACAGTCATTGAGCTTCAATATGAAGTTAAAATTAGTATTATGAATCAGCCGCAGTAAAAATATCATTATGAATCGTCATAAAAATAATATAAATTGATAATGTTCATTGAATCAACTGTGATTAGGAATAAGTTTGAATGATCGGTGGGTTAACATGGAGTATTTCTTACTGCCTTTGAATGTAGTTCTACCATCAACTGCGGTTGTGAGTGTCAACCGTTTGTCTGCCTGTTCAAACCGTGCAACAGATGGAACATTTACCGTTACTTCATTTATATTGGTAAGCGCAAGTAAACCTCATACCATGTCATGTGATACTTTGTGCTTACATCACTACAGATGATGTAATACCAGAATTGAATTGTGATGTAGGATGTGTGTAAAATTGCAGCCACAGGGCATGTGATTGAGTTACTCTCATTGTCCTGTTTTAAAGTTACGATCACTTTTAATTTTAATGTGCTCCTCCTCTAACACTCAACAGAATAATGGGAAGCTGTATATATAAAACATCGCGAGGTAAAAGGGATTGTAAATTGCCCGTGTATGGAATTACATATTAGACACGTTAAAAAACATTACATACTGTATTCATTCTTACACTCACAATGAATGTTTTCCATTACACAGCACATCGAAGAACCCTTTATAGATTGCATTAGCAGCTATGGCATAGCTGTGAATACAACTTCTGAAGCTCTATCCACCAGTGGGAGTGAAGAACTCAACACGACCTTCCCTTCTCTGGTTGCAGTGGACCATGAAGTGGTGGTTGTTCCTACCAACATTCTAGGGGCAGGAGAGTCAACCAACTTCGCAATAGGTTGGTGGGACTTACGCAAAGTATGTGTATGCATTGTGGTGATAATATCTCAAACACTATCATGCATAGAATTCAAATTCGAAGAATTTTGGGTACATAATTTTACATAGATGTTGTTGATTGAGATATTCAATTGATGAACATGTAACATGTGATCTGATAAATGACTCGTTTCAATAACTTATCAAGTCTACTTAGGCTATAAACGCTGCAATAGTTCATTAGATTATCAATTTAAGAATTTAATAATGTCTTATGAATGTATAGTGGGTACAATATGTACATAATATTATGTATGTATACATATGCACGTATGTATACATATTGTACACACTTCATTCAAAATAATAAAATTATAATATTGTATACTATGATACGTATATCACCAATGTACTATAATAATGAAGGATGATATTACATCAAGTTACCAACTGATACAAAGAGCTTATTATCTTACATGTAGGTGTGAGAGCATTCAGTGATGTAACTGTGTCTTCTCCGTCCAACTTCTCCTGCACGGACACCTGTACTGGGTTTGTCAACCATCAGAACTGTACCTTTACCATTGGGAGTGTCACTGCTGACCTTCCAGTGGGCACCCAAGTTCAACGAGATTTGCTGGTCTGTACTACTCTAAATGTGTCGGTAAATGCCCTCAGAGATGACAGGAGTGTTATTGCTAATGAATTATCCCAAATTTATGGTAAGTACGACACTGTAAACTTTATTTCATGAAGATACACAAAATTATGATTTCCTTTTTCGTGGAAGTCCAATTCTAACTCAAGGCATATGCCACAACAAAACATACAATATTGAATGCATGTCTAGCAACGATGGAGGCTAGAGAGTGGTACAAGCAGGACAAATATGGTATTCACAAGTACATGAGGTCACAATATTATTATGGGGTGATGCGATGGTTCAATCACATAATGTAAAAAATTTAATGTCTGTTAAATTTGCCTCATAACATACATTGCACAAATTATACAGACAGCTAGGATACTGGATGTATATATTTTTATACATACTCAATATTCAGATAATCACAATTTGTACAAAAGGCCTAGATACATTGATTTTACATTGAATATTTATGATCTATTACCAACATTTAATTGTCATACGTACGTATTATTATATTATATCATTTTATTTTCTGCCCATAGTTCCTCCTGTGATAACTAATGTGATGAGTGATGACGTAACGGTGTGCTCAACTGGTTGGAGTGAACCCAAAGTGACGGCTTTCATCATGGTGGGTGTGGATGATCCATGGAGCACTTAGGTATTATAAGTATGCAAGTGCTCCCAACTATGCCCCACATGTATCACACTGTGTATCTGTTATATATATGGAGTATGGTATGGCGAAATTTTAGCAAAAGTAAATCTTTTCATATTGAACAATAAGAGCCATTTTACAATTTTTAATTTGGAAAAATATATACATCCCAGTATAATATGTGTGTTTTTGAAGGTGTTTCAGTGCAAAGAAGTGGAAAAATGTAAATGATCTCTTTGAAAATTTCCCATTGTGATACCACAGTGTAGTGACTAAATTTATAAATTCTCTCTTTCAGCATAATCACAATCCATATCGGGAATGCATTGCCAACTACAGCATCTATGTCACCCATTCAAATGGACAACTTTCCGATGTCGCATTGACCCCTGATGTGTCTAGATTGATAAGAGTGGAGTTTCTCACTGGAGGGAATGGATCCGGGTATTACAATCTATCAGTTGTTCCATACAGTGACACTGAAAATGGAATGGGTGATGCTGTCTCCTTGTCAGCACGTAAGTTACACCTATGTATTAATTAAGTATACATGTACATATAATAATACAGACTATTCAATAGTACATAGTTGTAATATAAATTCCAGGCATGTATGTGCACTCACTGTGCATGATCCAGGGTGTTGATCAGAATGGGTGTGAACTGCTTTTTTACTATGTGTACGTCTACACCAAACATTGGTTCAATCATAGCCATTCATTCTGATAAACACTTTTATAGTGACGGGAAGAAGTGCACTTGTATCAAATACTTTAATCCACTTTAGACTACAAAAACCAAAATGCATGTAGATGTATTATAACCCTTTTATACTATTTTATGGAGACACTGATATGGCCACTTGTACATCTTCAAAAAATGTTACTTTAGAATTAATAACATGCATGTGTGCATGCGGTACATTGATGATTAAGCCTAATACCTACAACATCCAGGTGCATGTTCCATGTACAGTGAATTCTTGTTTATCCGCCACCGCTTTATCCACCAAACCTTTTAATCCATCACAATTTCCCAGTACCGATATATAATGTACAAGTACCAATGATTATCCCGTTAATCCGCCAAACTCGTTAATCCACCATATTCTTTGAAGGTAAATTGTGACATTTTAATGAGTATTCACTGTAGAATAATATATAGCTCAATTTTACAATTTCATAACATGTCATTATTATTCATTGCACGACATTGTCAATCCACAGGTTTTGGAGCATTCAGCAACGTAACATTGGCTTCTGTATTCCCTGTTTACGCTCTTTCCTGTGAGAACACTTGTGCTGGATCATTGACAGTTAGCACTTGTCGTTTTGTGTTCACATGCATGGATGAAGTCAATGACGGCTATAGTGTATCAGAAGAGGTTGTCATCAACACTCCCACGGAATATCCTCTGGTGAATTGCACCCGGTTTAATGTCAGCGTTGATGCTGTGGTTTCATCTGGTGAGAACCTGACTGAGAACTACATCCTCGACGGTGAGTCACAATTGGAGAAAAATGGGAACAATACATACAATAATGCATTCAATGATCAGTCCTTCAGTGCTAAGCACTCTAGACCTATGTGCTGGCATGGAGTACATGCTAAAATGTTGGGTGACATCATTGTTTGTAATATGGAGGAATTGGGAATATGCTAAGCAGGTCAAATTTATTGGTTGCATTCGATATTACATATGCTTCTATCAATTCTATTATTCAATTACTCCATTGCATATTGGTTTAATTTCTTTTATCTTTCCACAATCAGTTAATTGTCCATGTGAAAATGGAGGGACCTGTGTGTTGGTGGACGGCAATGTGGAGTGTACCTGTACTGAAGACTTCACCGGAATGTTCTGTCAAACTGGTAGGTAATAATCACCATGCAGTATATTTGGAATTTATACATTGAACATATATATATATATATATATTGAAATATATATATACAGTACACTTCATGCAGTCCACATGGTGCATCTAAATCCCCTTTGATTTGTAAAAGGTCCAACCTTTCGTGTGGGAGTGTATAACCACTTGAGACTTACATTTATTATGATCATGAACCCGGAGGCATATTTTACAGTGTTACATTTTCTCATTTTAGAGCGCTTCAAGTTATCTGAAAACATCGGGTCAATCGTCGGTGGAGTGGTTGGCGGTGTAGTAGGTTTTGGCTTAGTAGGTGCCATTCTCATTGTAGTCATCGTCTTAGTGTTTTGGTGGGTTTAGTCAATCATCCCAGAGGGCCAGTGTGCAGATGTACGTATACTGAACTCCTAGTCAAGCTGTATGTACATGAATATACACAGTACATAAAAGTGGTGAAAGTAGTGTAAGCAATAAGTAAATAGTAGACTTATAGTGACAGTGCATCAGTAAAATGTACCAATACATGTAACATCACAATAGGTCGTTTTATACACAAATATGTACAGTTAGCTTTACATGATTCAGCTGTACAATTAAGTATAATGTATCAATCACGTGATGAAAATTACATCAATTGAATTAATGAAATTGATAGTAATTATACTAAGCACTACAAGAACTAAATGATACGATAAAAATGCATACTACTCTGCATGTCTTTCATGATCAACTCAGACACAATGCCAGCTTTTTACAAATCAGTGACGAAATCCTCAGTCATGCAGCCTATAGTACTGAACATATCTATACCTAATCTAACCATCACGTAATGATGAAAATTACATCTGATTCAATTGAATTAATGAAATTGATAGTAGTAATTATATATACTAAGCACTACAGGAACTAAATGATACGATAAAAATGCATAATAATTTTACTCTGCATGTCTTTCATGATCAACCCAGACACAATGCCAGCTTTTTACAAATCAGTAATGGTGTCAATGAAATTCATGATAATATATTAAATCTGATGAGGAAATAGTAGCACACACTTAGTCTAGCATAGCCAGACCAAACCAGGAGTTTATGCAGCAATAATTCAAAAACAGCATAGATAACTACAGTGAATTCCTGTTAATATAAGCCAAGCCCTTCATCAACCACAATTTCCCTGTACCAATATCATAGAGTGCAATAGCACTCTATATGGAGGGATGACGTAATGTACAAGTACTAATGAATATCCCGTTAATCCACCAAACTCCACCATATGTATTGGAAACAGGTTGTGGCAGATTAACAAGAATTTACTGTACACGAGGACTGGTTACATGATAATAATAATAGCAGGGTTTCCCCCAAAGGGGGGTACCAGGGCGCTCCCCCCCTCTGTTCTGTGACAACAATTTTTGTTAAAATAAAGATTTATAATATTATTGTGTTAAAGCAATATCGATAATTATACATCAAAACATTCATTGTGATCCCCTCCCCTCCCCCCTTTAATTGTTTCTGGGGGAAACACTGATAATAGTATCATGTACGAAATATTAATAAAATTAATAAATATCAAAATTTATGCAAACAACACTGTTAACCACCATAAAAGTATTAGTATACACATGGGTGCATACGCTCAATAGTATTAAAATAGATATAAGGATCAAGTGGTACATAGCCCAACTAAACCTGCGATCAGTGACCTTACACACACACACACACACACACACGGAGTCCAGAAGCATAGCCACACAAACATTCTTGAGCCCCTATCCATTGAGACACTAATATGGCCTATCAGCATGATACGTAAATTGTTGTCTTTGATGTTATTTTAATTATATGATAATAACATTGTTGTTGACAAATACACCATTTGTGTTGTGAAACATTGTTGGATGGCGAGAAGTACAAACATTTTGAATTCATAAATTCTAAGAATTTTACACACGTTGCATGAACTATTCGAGGCAAATACACAATTGACAATATAGCTAACAAAAACTGCAACTAATCCGAACATTTTCATGGCATAGACATACAAATTCAAAAATTCTTGACATTTCAAGGCATATCTTCCAAGATTATCTGTGGAATTCAAAGTTGGACTGTTTTCATTCCTTCAATTGCTGGTAGTCTACATTGACAAGGAAATAAACCTCAGTGATACGGCGAGCATACAAAAGGTGCTTGTCGAACTATAGATTTATGGTCGAACATGTCTGGCCAAACTTACTAATTACAGGATTTTCCCCATCAAAACGGCGCGGGTAAACTCACCCAGCAGTAACCACGAAAGACGTTATAGGGCTTTGCAAATGTATTCTAGAATGCTACAAACAGTAGGATATCATTAATATTTTGTGAGAAGGACACAATACTTTTATTTTTAATACTCAGTATTCAAATGTACAGCAAGAAGATTCCGTATACTCACAAAACAATATACTCTTTGAAACTGATACGCTCCTATTATTCAATGCTGTATACGAGCTGATTCACTGATCTCATCCTTCCCACTAGTACAGTGGGTCGAATCTGAAAAGACCAATCCACTCGAGCATTATCGAGTGCGCCAACGCCACGAGGATCTCTGCATCACGTAACAAGCCATACCACGTGGGTGAAATATGGCGAAATCCTCTTTCTAACACTATTCTGCTAACGAATTCTGTTCAACGAGGTAATTTGTTGAGTGACTATCGCAAACTTTAGGAGCACCTGTGATCATCGAGGTCATCAACAGACTCGGGTCCGCTATTTTAATCGCCCAGAGGCGTCTAGATCCTCTCCCTCAAACTTTATTCATAGGTTATTACCTTTTACGGCAGTCATTGTTGACGTCTGTTGTTCTCCCAGCTGATCGGAGTGCGCCATAACAAAGTGTCTAGGAGGTTGGTGTACATTCTCCCGGCGCATGCCTTCGTCGGGCTCTCGTCCGTAGCGATCATCTCGTCATCATCAAGCTGCTTAAAAGGAGTCCCCTTTGTGGATCTTATTGTAGCATCTAAAAGACATTAAATGGATCCGTTATTGGTGAGTGTGTTCGTGAAACTTACTATTAGCATTTATATGAACTATGCGTACTTAATTCTGGGTCATACTATACTGGCCCGGAGTACCCACGGGACTGGGTACCAGCAGGGCATTTGTTGCGTGTGGGTTTGAAACTGGCAGAGTAAGACTTAGTGTACGTACTTTGCGTTCTTGAGCTTCGCATTGCAAGATCGAGCACCGTACGTATCCATGCAATGAAGAGTCTTGTCGAATGTTACCTTTCGACATTAGATCGTGTTATGGGTAACGAGATTAAATAATTCATTTCTCCTTTTTCGCATTAGTTGAAGCTCCTACTCTTGCTGGTCTGTGTAGAAGGTGAGCATTATGCAAGTTGGCACCATTAGCCATACTGCACGTTGCCTTATGTGTGTGTACATAACGTGTGTATCAATACATACGGCATGTAATGTATGTGTTTAAAGCAAATATAAATTTGGATCTAAACTCGTCATGATTACCACTATCGTGTGCCATTGACAAAATTAGCCCAATTGTTAGCATCATTATTTCGTCATTCCCTTTTTCATTGCCATCATCATCATCATCATCATCATCATCATCATCATCATCATCATCATCAATATCATCATCAACAACATCGTCGTCACCATCATCGTCATCATTATCGTCATCATCATCATCATCATCATCATCATCATCATCAACATCATCATCATCATACGTGATGTGGTGATTTTAGTATTAATTCCATTTCTGTACCAGCTATCTCATGGAAGCAAGAATTTCATACATCTGCGCAATTGTAGTAGTACAGTATGCAAACCTTTTAATTTTTATCACAAGAACTCTTTTATTTGCACAAGAAGTCTATAATTTGTGAGATGTTCATCATCACATCAATGTGGCTGTCTTCTTTTCGTACAGTTTGTGTGAGTAAAGTGAGTGTATATGAAGACATCCCATTATCGACAGGTAAGGCTGTGAAATCTGTTCTTTAATTAATGTCAATCGATTGGACTTTTAATTAGTGTCAATCAAATTGAAACTGTAACATTGTGGTGTTTCGAACAACTCTATATGTAATAGTTGAATTCTGGTGCGGTGAATGATAGACGATTTATAATGCATATATGTATACCCATCGTCCTATACTATAAGTACTGTATGCTATGGAAATGTAGTTCCTGAGTTCCTGCCTTGTTCTCACACATTTAATCCTAGCAATGAAACCTGTCTGGTGACCTGTGCTGTATCACTGACCTGTACTACATGACCTATGTACGCAGTTTCTCCTTTGATAGGTCAGGATACACGCATGAATATGGACGTTTGTATGTATTGCAGCTAATGATATATGTATGAATGTATACTGCTGGAGTGGAATACTTACTGTAGTGATGGTAATTTTAATTTTTCACTTCTACAGGTGTTAAATGTGCCGTGTCCAAGTACTATGTGAGCGAAAGCAAAAATTGTACTTTGACCTGTCCACGTAACTATATCGGCCACACAGGGAAGAGGCTGTGTATGCCTGCATCTGGTTAGTGTGTGTGTGTGTGTGTGTGTGTGTGTGTGTTTATGTACGATTGTGGGTGTTGCCCCTACGTATATGCATGATTAAAATGGTATGCACATGATCTTTTCTCTGTTTTAAACCACTCGGTCATACTGCAGCTGTTAAAATTAGCACATTCCATTGAAGGCCTATACGTACGTATGTTGGGGAAGGTTTATTGCACAAATGAGCCTGTGTAAGGTCTAAGGTTGACAAATTTGTCATATGCGTATGTATTCACTACACGCTGGTTCACACCTGGTTGTAGGGATTCAATGTAATTGGTAATTTGTCCGCCTTGTAGTGAGCAAGGTGACATACATGTGTACATTTAAAGGGAGAATCCTCCATCTCTCACTGTGCATTGCTAGCCTTTAGCTTACCTTTGATTATGACCTATGTGTTTTTCAGACACACTTCATTGATCCTCAGTCAACTGTAGCAATCTTGCTATATGCTCTTTGTTCCATTGTTTGTTCTACACACTGGGGCCTCTAATGCGATTATCTTCACCAATTGGATTTACAGTGGTACAAAAGCCATATATTGATATTATTACCTCTGATACACAAACCCAGTTCCATGTACATACGTACCTTTTGTATGTTTGTGTGGCAACTCTTGTTCTCAGCGTAGATTGGCAAGGACAATGCATTCCTGGGATGTGATAACTTCATTCCTTGTGTTTTCTCCCCTCGATAAGACCACTCTATTGTAAACTCATATAATCCAATTGATAAGAAGGCATTTTCGTCATTGTATATTGCATTTCTTATCACTAGCAGGATTATACACCAATGGGGTATCATAATTAGTGGTTACGACATGGGCACAAGGGTGAGTGTATTTTATATGTCATAATGCCCGAGTGTCCATGTCTTAACCAGTATAGCATCCGTTGCTAACGCTTTATACTGTTGCTAGCGCTTTATACATTATAAAATTGCTGTATGGTAGTACTGTTTCTATGGTAATGGATGCTATAGCAATGTTATCGAATTATTACAGTTGTTAAATGATTGGTGATTAAATTATAACAGGTCTCTAGTGGTTACTGATCTAATCAGATACTCATTGGGATTGACCTTCAAGATGTACCTGTACCTACTGTATGTACTTGACCTTTGCATGTTCATGGAGGGTTTGTAATTGGTGTTCGTACCTATATGTGGTGTACCTGTACATGTTGTACTAGTAAGTAAATAATGTGTGTACCTGTTTGTGGTATACTTACGTAGAGTGTGTACCTGTACATGAGGTATTTACGTATGTGTACGTATGTACTGTACATATGGTGTGTACCTGTTCATGAGGTACTTATGTGTACGTTTTGTACATATGTTATGTACATAGGGTACTTGTATGTACATACTGTACATAGGGTGTGTACCTGTACTACGTATTTACATGCTTTTTTGTAATAGTAACAATTGACATTTTTTCCACATAGAGTTTTATTCGGAAGATTCCAATGTAGCACTCAATGCAACTAATTTTGTGGCCATTGTCCCCACTTCAACACCCCCTGGTTCACATCTCCTCACCCTGGGGTTCATCATCCTGGAAACGGCCACCATATACGACCACTCTTTTCTCCAAACTGACGGGTTCGATGTTCCCGTGTCTCTCAACCCGAAAACGGGGCAAATCAAGTCCTACGACTACCTGAAGGAAGGGAGGTACAATCTGAGCTTCATCTTGCTTGTGCAGCCTCTGGAACTTGTGAGAGGGACGATAGAGGTGGAGGTGGTATCATCATTGGGTGAGTCACAGTGCAACCTGTGTTGGCAGCTAGTTCTTTGCATGTGCAACAACCAGTCAGTACAAGTAAGATAATGCAGAAGAAGTACTCGCTTATGCATTGTACACATACGTATATTATCGGGACTGTAGTCTGGAATCAGAAAGGGAGTGAGAGGTCTAGTTTGGCGGGAAAAAAGCTTTAAAACTTGGCACTTTTCAAATTTGCCGGGAAATCACTTGATCATTATGTGATGAGCTATTCTCCACTCTCTGGCCTAGTTGACATTGTGATCAGTCCCAACACAACTCACGTCGAAGCTGGGAAAGAAGTGACATTCGTGTGTGAGTACCAGATTTCACACGGGAATCCCTACCTCCTGAAACCGTTTTGGTTCATGGACGGGGACAAAATTAACCTGCGTCTCAGCAAGAGGAAGAAGTTCAATGCTGCAATGTGGAGCAATACCACTATCAGCAAGCTCACCTTGACTGACTACACCATTGCATTGAACTCCACGGAGATTACTTGTGGTTTTGAAACTTCGTTCACCTTTGCAGGGAAAATTGTCAGTGATGAAGCTACTCTCTTTCTTCTTGCCCACGGTCAGTTAGGTGGTTTTTCTGCATCTGTGTTTATGCATACACGGAAGTACATGTTCTTGAGTAGTTCTCATGGTTTCATGAACAGTCAAACCACTTTGCAACATCGTCCTTGGTTCCTCACTTTCCCTGTCATTGTAACCATATTGCTATTGTAACCAATACAATTAGTGTGTGTGTGTGTGTGTGTGTGTGTGTGGAAACTTCTATACCCACAGGACATGTTGTAATAAAGAGACTGTCCTTGTAAAATGTAAAGAGGACTGACTATAGTGTGTGCCACCACTGGAAACAAGTCCATAGCTCCAACAACATTTACGTATTGTTGTGTTGACCGATTAAGAAAGACAATTTAGGACAAATTT
>OZ026546.1:3270399-3272899 GCA_964020155.1 Chondrilla cf. caribensis | reverse complement strand
GGTGGATTCAATACTAGTGATGAAGGCCGTTACTGCTCAGGTGTGTGTGTGTGTGTGTGTGTGTGTGTGTGTGTGTGTGTGTGTGTGTGTGTGTGTGTGTGTGTGTGATGTAAGTTTGGTATGCATGCATAACTTTCCTTCATACATTTCTCTTGCTTTATCAATCACATACGTACCATGTACATACATACTTTACGTGTGTACTGTATATTCATTCTGTGTGAGCACTATATGCAATTTTGTATACAGTAGACACAAGTGCATAAATACATAATATATTTCACTTACATGAGTATGTTGCAGATGTCGATGAGTGTAGAAGTGGACTACACAACTGTTCCGATGGTGCTGAATGCATCAACAGTGAAGGGTCCTACTCCTGTGGGTGTACCAATGGTTTGACCACGATTTCCGATGGATCGTGTGCAGGTCTGTTCATGTCCGTGATTCAGCATGCCACACACATATGTATGTATGCTCTTATGAGATTTGGTGTACTCAGCAAATTGGATGAAGTCCTTATAGATAGGACCTCTAATACGTATATTTGGTTTTATTGAAAAGTTTACTGGCAAAAATTGGAATATTATTGTAAACAGGTCACTGCCCGGACAGGCGTAGGCATTTACTGTATCTTCTCCAGAAATTTGAGCTGAACGAGTTTGATTTAGGTAGACTCCTCTGAATATGCACCTCAACTTGCTTAGCCGACCTTAAAGTACATATGTACATGTAGTACATACTAATTCTTTATTTCTAATCAGAGGTGCATACAATACATACTTGCCCTCAGTACAGGTTACATAGTGTACATGAGCTAGTGACCCAGTAAAGCATACGTCTACTGTACCCATGTATTAACAGGGTGCCTACTAAGCATGTTGCACTGTGTTGACTAAAGGATGTTCTGCTTACATTTATGTGACATGAAATTTATCTGAATGACGTGTATGTATGATTTCCACTAGCTGTACATGATGACCCCTCTTTCTGTTTCAGACATCAACGAATGCTACGATGGCACTCACAAGTGTAGCCACAACTGTGTGAACACACTTGGTTCTTACGAGTGTTCCTGTAGAACTGGATTCGGACTGAACAGTGACGGGCACACGTGCTATGGTAGGTCTACGAGTGTGTAAACTTGTACTGTGATGATTATTCAAATAATCAGTATTAATTGAATTTATGTCAAAATCCGATTTTGTTAGTAGTGTAAGCAAATTCAGGAAGAGAGGAACTGTTCAAATAGTACTTGTTACCTTTGCAAAATGGTTGACTAGTTAGGTGTCATCATAGACAGCCGCAATATTAATGATATCCCATTGCTAATCACCTATTTGTTCAGTAGTAGTGCTGTGATGTCGAAATGTTTGGAGAAAAAATTATTTCACCTAGTGAATTACATTGAATATTTCCCACTCGTTACCTTAATCGTGATGATAAAAGTTGCAGAAGGATAATAATTGAGTATCAATGGGCTTGTCCTGCAGGCCTTACTGCTCTACTTCTCTCTTCCCTTCTCCTAGATATTGACGAGTGTGCAGGTAGCAGGCACTCGTGCTCTCACATGTGTAACAACACTGTCGGCTCCTACCAGTGTCTCTGTGCTCAGGGCTATGTGCTGCATCGTAATGGCTACTACTGTTCAGGTTAGCCCGGTGCTGGACTTTGAGAGAGAAATTTGTCTGTATGTACGTGTTACGTACGTACATGTTACATGTTACATGTTCCATACATACGTACATGTTTGGTGGTTGTGTAGCACTATGTGCGTACATATGATGTGTTGCTTTGGACAATAATTGTCATCATTGGATGTGTCAATCTTGCTAGCTCAAGATGAATACATATTTATATGCCTTATAACCTATCAAGGAGCATACAGTAATGATTGGAAGTAGTGAGACCTAAACAGGAGACAGGACAGGAGTGTATGCATGTGTACATTACTTCATATGAAATGATGGAAGTAAACACATAATATGATTAATGGATGTGTAGTGAAGTATACACATACTGTACTGTATGCTTACATCTGCATATAACCTGTACCTCTGGTATGGTATGCATGTGTCTTTACTGTGTCAAGTTGTTACTTGTTAGCATGTGGGGTTGTGTGATCGATTGGGGTTCAGTGTCAACTTTCCACGGGTGTGCAGACATTGACGAGTGCAGGACTGACCCCCATCTCTGCTCACAACGCTGCATCAACTCCCCTGGCTCTTACTACTGTGGATGCCGGCCAGGATACAAGCTGAAGGAGAATGGTTTCGATTGTGAAGGTACATACATAAGTTTTTTTGCATTTTTTCGCTATATTTCCACAATTCTTGTTCATGTACTGTATATACGTACATACATACATAGTGGATATGGTTATTGTGTTGCACACACACACACACACACACACACACACACACACACACACACACACACACACACACACACACACCCGCACCCGCACACGCACACACACGCACACACACACACACACACA
>OZ026546.1:3190399-3267899 GCA_964020155.1 Chondrilla cf. caribensis | reverse complement strand
CACTAACGTGGAAGGTGGTTACACCTGCAGCTGTGAGACAGGATATATTCTCAGTGAGAACATCTTCAACTGTTCAGGTCAGCAAAAATCTGCAGATTAACCCTCATATAACAAACCATGGTTATGGTAGGTAGCTGGATCGATTGAAAATGTGACTGTATAAAATTAGCTGCACATCCCGTTTGGAAGGGACATACATAACTAATGCATAAATTCTGGGTCAAACTGTTTGTTATAAGCAGGAGTTTGTTATAAGCAAGAGTTTGTTAAATCAGGACATTTTCCTATGAAGTACTATTGCTTTGTTATTATCAAGGAATTTGTTGTAGAGGAGTTTGTTGTAAGAGTGTTCCACTGTACTTCTGTTGCAATTCTCCTCATTTGCTTGTGTATGTATATATGTGTATGCACATGTATAATGCATGAAGGTTCTTATGCAGTGCAGTTCATGGAAAGGGTAACATAACACAAATGCACATATGTGCTCATGTGTGCATTTGTATTGTAATGTTCCTGTGGATTATGATGACTGCTAATGATAGATCTCCATCCTAATCATGCTACATATGCATGTATACATATATACACTATCTGTATTTGTATGCACATATACGTATGTACACTTGTGTTACACTTTTCCCTTAGATTTCGATGAGTGTAGTGGGGGCCTTCATAACTGTTCCCATGTGTGTGTCAACACTCACGGATCACACCTCTGCGACTGTAGGCAAGGCTACCAACTGATGGAGGACGGCGTCACATGCCAAGGTGAGAATTTACCTGAAGGATTAGTCCTAATTTTAGTCGCAGTGACATTTAAGTTGATGTATACTATGTACAATACATACGTATGTCAAACTTTCATTGAATGTTCCAGTAAGGGGTTTTCTTGGAACTTGATTCATTGTACGGTGAAACCAAAAAAAGGGATTGTTATGGAGAGGTGTCCTGTGTACGCAGGTTGGGGTGTGCACTATAGAACCATTTGGAACTTTACAAACCGGTATCATGGTTTACTCCTAACATGCACTCTCGTGTTGCTTGCTTCCATATGGTACCTATTGTGCATCTTTCTTGACATTTATTCCATGTTTTTCAGTGCTCCTATAACATAATTCACTCACTCGCTGTACCTAAAGTGTATGTGTGATACATTTTTCGCTGTTTCAATGGTCATAGCATGAATTTGTGCACTACTACTGCTGTGTGAGTGTGTGACACAATTCTTTGTTATCTCTGTGTCGTGTTGGAATTACTCCTTGTACTGTTGACCACCTGTGCACATGTAGATGTGGACGAGTGTGCACATGCAGCCCACAACTGCTCTCACAACTGCTTCAACATTGAAGGGTCCTATTTGTGCCGGTGCAGGGCAGGCTACGAGTTGGATGAGGATTTCATCACTTGCATAGGTACTGTACACTACAGCCAACTCTACACTCATCTACATATCTTTGTCAACTTTTAAGTCTAGAGAGGTTCATTTTACATAGCCTGTACAAGGCCGATATACTGTAGGTTAAGAGTCTATACAGTAAGACAGGTTAGAGTTACATACAGTAATATTCAATGATGTATTCTTAACTTCTAAGTCAATTGTATATGCATACAGTATGTACTGTGTGAATGTAGTCCAGGCAGTGTAATGATGTTCATCATCCTTGCCTCAGAATGTATACAGATGTTTATTTATTCTTCCAATAGGTTTATTCTTTCTTATCATGTATATTATTTTCTCTTTATACGTATGTATTTTGTAACTTCTGTCTCCCTGATTTTTATGAATAGTGCAACTGAAGTTTTTAATGTGCTCTGCGTACATACCTATAATTCTTTTCATTACATAATTATTATCATTAAATTTGATGTGCAGACATTGATGAATGTGCCAGAGGATTCCACAACTGTTCCATTGACTGTGTCAACTCTGAAGGCAGCTACAATTGCTCTTGTAAAGCTGGGTTTGAGTTGGAGAACAATGGAGCCTCCTGTGAAGGTTTGTACAGATGGAACACACCATTGAGTGTCATACAGTACATATGTACATACAGGGATGTACACACCATGTGGTGTTGTACTGTACATTCATGTACACAGATGTACACACCAT
The DNA here is from genome assembly GCA_964020155.1 of Chondrilla cf. caribensis. Taxonomy (NCBI): domain Eukaryota; kingdom Metazoa; phylum Porifera; class Demospongiae; order Chondrillida; family Chondrillidae; genus Chondrilla; species Chondrilla cf. caribensis. Next base: position 3,265,789 of record OZ026546.1, on the reverse strand, counting down.
CCTCATATGCAACATCCTTCATGTTACTTTATATGAGTTTGAGGAGATTCATGCCAGTAAATTTTTATTGTTTGCTTTCTTTATGTGAATTTATATAATAATATCTACAGTGTATATCATGTACTTTTTGCTTTTTATCCACTTTGTTGTAAAACCTTTTCTCTTGACAGATATTGACGAGTGCAGCTCTGCTGATCTGAATGAGTGTGATGGCACTTGCATCAACATCAATGGCTCTTACATTTGCTCCTGTCCCAGTGGATACTACGTGGACCTTGATGGCCACACATGTGTAGGTATGTTAGAGTACATGGAAGGAGAGGTCCTTACCTCCCATGTATGTACTTTAGTGGGAGATGCCCCCCCCCCACACACACCTGTGTACTGACGTTAGAGACACATGTATGTATCCATGTACCTAATGTGGAAGATTTACCTATCCATGTGCGTACTTTTTTTCACAGAAGCACACACACCCACCTATATACGTATGTAATTTAGATATGTATACATGTATGTGTTGTACAATATTTTTGACTATGTTGTTGACACAGTGCCAAACTGCCTTAGTGTAGGATAAAGTGATCATAGTAGTGATCTGTAGTGCTACAGTGATTGTAGTTGTTGTTGACATGTGTAGATATCAATGAGTGCTTGTTGAACATGGACAACTGTTCTCAAGTGTGTACCAATACTGAAGGAGGATTCACATGTAGTTGTAGAGATGGGTACACACTGGGGGAGGATGGGACTTCATGTGAAGGTGTGTTTTCAGCTGAATGTAGACTTTTATGTCTGCTATTTTCATTTTGTTAATATGTAATTATTCTTTCAGATATCAATGAATGCATTACTGCTGGTAAAAGATGTAGTCAGAGATGTGTCAACAGTAATGGATCCTTCAAGTGTCGCTGCTTCACAGGCTATCAACTGGAGGATGACGGTGTCACCTGTACAGGTGTGATTCCATGTGGTGTTATTGACCAGTGGACGTTGTTCAATGTGTGTATGTTGTCCTCATCTCTACTGTAGACATCGATGAGTGTGCAGAAGGTAGAGATAACTGTACCTTCACCTGTAGCAATGTCCCAGGAGGGTTCAGGTGTGGCTGTCCCAGCGGATATTCACTGACTAACAATAGCCTCACTTGTGAAGGTAAACCAGTTCAGTAGCATGCATGCCATATCCACTGTGGTACAGCACATGGGTGTATTTACATACATATTCTTTGCAGTACAAGCATGCAGTGCTAGTGATACAGATATCTTGGTAGAAATGCCATGTAGTTTTTATTAACTCCCTCACCTAAGCTGTATGCAGTGTAAAAAAGTAACATACATACGTATGTTTATACATGTATGTACTGTTTAATGTATATACTTACCATACTGTGTGCATCATCAATTTTGTATCTGTTTAGATGTGAATGAATGTGAACTGGGTACCCATAACTGCCGGCAAACATGTACCAACACTGAAGGATCGTTTGTTTGTGGCTGTAATCCAGGATTTATACTACTACATGACAGGAAAACTTGCAAAGGTGTGTGTGTGTGTGTGTGTGTGTGTGTGTGTGTGTGTGTGTGTGTGTGTGTGTGTGTGTGTATGTGTGTGTTTTGTGTGTGTGTTTGTGGGTACATGTCAGTGTTAATAATGATGTTTATTTTTTATTGTTCATGTTTTTGTTGTTGTGTACATGTGTGGGTTTTGTAATATCTGTTGTAGTCACACCTTAAATCTTTGCCACATATTCATATAATATTATTACTGTACAGGTATTCCCCTATGTACAGTGTATGTAGATATACGTATGTACAGTACGTACCTTTTATGTGTACAGTAACTGACATTGTACTGTTTGTGTACTGGCCATGTATTAGCATGATTCTTTTGTGAGAACTATTTGTAATGTGGACACAATAATACATCCATGTGTAATAGCAATGCTATTCTGCTATAGATTGATGTATGCATTATATATCTCCCATTGTTATGATGTGTAGACATCAATGAGTGTCGTCTCGGTCTCCATCACTGCTCGCACAAGTGTGTCAACAAGAGAGGAGGATTTGTATGTACTTGTAAGAAGGGATACGAACTCATGAATGACACAAGGACTTGTAGAGGTGGGAATGTGTTGTGGAGTTTGTGCACACACCAGCATATATACTCATGCTAAACACATACACACATGCACGCACACATCCACACACTCACACACACACATGCACACACACATGCACACACACACACACACACACACACACACACACACACACACACACACACACACACACACACACACACACGCACACACACACGCACACACACACACACACACACACACACACACACACACACACATGCACACACATACACACAAACACACACACACACACACACACACACACATGCACACACATACACACAAACACACACACACACACACACACACACACACACACACACACAAACACACACACACACACACACACACACACACACACACACACACACACACACACACACACACATGCACACACATACACACAAACACGTACGTATGTCTCTTTCATGTATACTGTAGACATTGACGAATGTGCTACTGGTAGTGCTCTGTGCAGTGATGTCTGCAACAATACTGAAGGCTCTTATCAGTGTAGCTGTGGAGAAGGATACCAGCTGTCTGAGAATGGTCTCAACTGTACAGGTTGGTTCACTGGTTGTGTTGTAAGTACGTTTAGTTTTGTGTATCAATAATCACTCACTTTCAGTGTTGTCCACATTATTTACCATTATACCCTCCATGGCAGTTTAAGGTGTACTTTGCTTGATATGTAGAAGTCATTGAGACATTGAAGTATTTCACTACATTTGATTGTAGCAATGGAGCATGGATTTTGCATTTTATGCTCTAAAACTTCACTCTCGTCTTCATTATCTTCAGTTTTGTCTTTGTATTCTTTGGTTTCATTGAGCACAATTTTGTACAATCTGTGATAGTCCTCCACAAATAGGTGATTTTAATGCCTAAAACATCTTTCCTTAGATTTCAATGAGTGTGTCACTCTCCAACACAACTGTTCCCAACTTTGTAACAACTCTGCTGGGTCCTACCAATGTTACTGTAGAGATGGATTTGAACTGGAAGAAGACGGTAGAGGTTGTAGAGGTTAGTGTGTGATGTGTAGGGTAAAGTGATCATATCAGTGATTGTAGTTGTTGTTGACATGTGTAGATATCAACGAGTGTTTGTTGAACATGGACAACTGTTCTCAAGTGTGTACCAATACTGAAGGAGGATTCACATGTAGTTGTAGAGATGGGTACACACTGGGGGAGGATGGGACTTCTTGTGAAGGTGTGTACAAATGTATACTGTTCACATAATATGTTTGTTAAATAAGTACTCTACATTTTATACATTAACGTGTACTATATAGTATAACCTCATGTGTGCACACTAAAAATGCAGTGTAATTGCCAATTCACCGACCTAAAAACCACAGATACAGCATTTACACAACCCAAGGCAATAATTATTGATGCCATACATATGTACGTAGCTAAATACTGTATATCTGTACTGTTGTTGTCTGGATAATACAATGTATTTTATCGTTTCCTTAAACTGATTGGTTAGCCATGCAAACAATATGGGATGATCTGCATACAGCAAACGTGTTTGAATTAGTGTTTGAACAAGTACTGAGAATCGGCTGTAACTTTCAAATTAATTGTCAGTGCATAGTAACCAATCAATTTACCACCAGAAGTAACTCAGTGGGCACTGAGACCAGAAACCAGTAGTGTGAAATTGGGCAAAGAGGTTGTAGATTATCTCTAGAAATAACTGTATCCTTCATATGTGACCTTTGCCTTTGCAGCTGCTGTACATAATCACTATTATAGAGAAAAGGGTTCAAACCACATTGAAGTTAACTTCGTATGCTTACGAACTTTGATTATTTGAAATGATTCATCAGAGTTAAAATGTTTTATCATATAAACGTGTACACACAGTACAATGTTATCTCCTTCAGATATCAATGAATGCATTGCTGCTGGTAAGAGGTGTAGTCAGAAGTGTGTCAACAGTGATGGATCCTTCAAGTGTCGCTGCTTCACGGGCTATCAACTGGAGGACGACAATGTCACCTGTACAGGTGTGACTGTATGTGGTGTTATTGACCAGTGGCCATTGTTCAATGTGTGTATGTTGTCCTCATCTCTACTGTAGACATCGACGAGTGTGCAGAAGGTAGAGATAACTGTACCTTCACCTGTAGCAATGTCCCAGGAGGGTTCAGGTGTGGCTGTCCCAGTGGTCTTGAGGTGGACCCTGCTGACCCCACATTGTGCAATGGTGAGAAACTCCTAATACAGTTCTTTCTAGCGTCATTCACACATATTGCATAATATGCAGTTCATACAGACGTATATATACATGCCCCTCCATAATATATTATTGACAATACTACTGTCTTTGTGACCTCATGTCTACTGTATGAACTTCTGTACTCTTAGACATCAACGAGTGTGTCACTCTCCAACACAACTGCTCCCAACTTTGTAACAACTCTGCTGGGTCCTACCAATGTTACTGTAGAGATGGATTTGAACTGGAAGAAGACGGTAGAGGTTGTAGAGGTTAGTGTGTGATGTGTAGGGTAAAGTGATCATATCAGTGATTGTAGTTGTTGTTGACATGTGTAGATATCAACGAGTGTTTGTTGAACATGGACAACTGTTCTCAAGTGTGTACCAATTCTGAAGGAGGATTCACATGTAGTTGTAGAGATGGGTACACCCTGGAAGAGGATGGGACTTCTTGTGAAGGTGTGTGTTTGCTTCAGTTATGTATTACCAAATGTGTCAGTACCATACTCTACATACCTGTTCAATTTCTGCAATTTCATCATTCTGTGCCTCAGAATATCGTTTGGTGCAAGTGTTGAACTTCCCCTGAATCCCCTATCTCCTCTGTAGACATTGACGAATGTGCCCTTCTAACTGATAACTGTACCGAATTGTGTCTCAACACCATTGGAGGGTACAACTGCTCCTGTACTGATGGATATCAACTCATTGATGATAGGATTTCATGTGAAGGTTAGGGTGTGATTTGTACTGTACACAGAAGGATTTAAAGGCCACCAAAAATCCGAATGATTTAGAGTGTACAAACGAGAGGGCATGGTGTTAGTTACTTAATGCAAGCAATTGAATGAAATTATTGTAATCTACATACGGTAGGCGCCAAAAAAAACTTTGCGTTCCGTTCCGTCTAAACGCACCTTCGTACTTTTTGCCTACGGAAAAAAAACGAAAACGGAACGGAACGGAACGAAACGGAACTTGCGAAAAGACGGAGAGAACGAAATGTGTTGATTTGAACGTATTCGATCAAAGTACAGAACGATTTGGCTAGATATTCGGTTATAAAGGTCTCATCGCTTTAGTACCGAATAAAACTACCACAAATTACCACAAATGGATTCATCTAAGCAGTGGAGGCATCTTCCGGAATGAAGAAAATGGCGTTTCTCGATCGATCGATCCAATGAACTCACCTCTTGATAAATTTACATATTATGATCCATCCCTGTTGTACGAATTCCTTCTTCTCTCAAAAAACTTGGATAGTAGGTGATTTGATGCCATTTGAATAGCGAACTACAATACTCTGCTTTCTATAATGGCTGTAGACTATGGTTGCTTCATCGCACGTCTCTCCGAAGTACGTAAATCGGACTTGAATGATACACGACGAAATGTACACACGTTTATAAAGTTATGTGTTAGTTAGCGTTGATCAACACCGTTCGTTTTCTGAGGAATAGAACGAAACAAAACGGTACGGACGGACGGAAAAAAGACGAAAACGGAACGATCCGTTCGACCGTTTCGTATTCGTCTGTACGAAACGGAACGCAAAGTTTATTTTGGCGCCTACCGTACATTTATCCTGATGCCATTATCTGAATATTTATGTGAACATACTTTTAACTGGTGTAATATGGGAATTATTATGTTCGCATGTGGTGTGGGTGGTTCAAAGAACTATCAGTACAAATAAAGGTTGTGTGTGTTGTTGCATTTTGAGAAGCTGCTTGTGTCAGCCCCTATATTGTTTTCATTTCATCTTCCGTTATGTAACTCTTGTTTGATGTATCTATATTATATTATGTGTTCCTACGTGTAACCGCAACAGTGAATTTATATTTGGAATTCATATTGTGCGAAATAAAGATGGCTAATTTTTTGAACACCGCCGGGCAATTAGAAATTTAGAGATTTGTGCGCTGAAGCTATGCCGATCGTATTAACTTTAGCAAAGTTCCTTCTGAACCTATTAAAGAAGTAATTCAAGTGGGGGGGGGAGGGGAAGGGGAGCCCCATGGGTTTTTGAACTCAAATTACTTGTTCCTGAATGACTGTATGTCTGCAATATGTAGCTCTCCGACAAAATAGCAATCTGATTTTAATGTACATATATATTTTCCCAGACCTCAACGAATGTGTCACTCTCCAACACAACTGTTCCCAACTTTGTAACAACTCTGCTGGGTCCTATCAATGTTACTGTAGAGATGGATTTGAACTGGAAGAAGACGGTAGAGGTTGTAGAGGTCGGTGTGTGATGTGTGGGATAAAGTGATCATATCAGTGATTGTAGTTGTTGTTGACATGTGTAGATATCAACGAGTGTTTGTTGAACATGGACAACTGTTCTCAAGTGTGTACCAATACTGAAGGAGGATTCACATGTAGTTGTAGAGATGGGTACACACTGGGAGAGAATGGGACTTCATGTGAAGGTGAGTATTGAATTGATTATATTATAGAGTGGTTCATGTTTGCCATTTTCATTCTGCTTATAAACTATTCCTTCAGATATCAATGAATGCGTTGCTGCTGGTAAAAGGTGTAGTCAGAAGTGTGTCAACAGTGATGGATCCTTCAAGTGTCACTGCTTCACGGGCTATCAACTGGAGGATGACAATGTCACCTGTACAGGTGTGACTGCATATGGTGTTATTGACCAGTGGACATTGTTCAATGTGTGTATGTTGTCCTCATCTCTACTGTAGACATTGACGAGTGTGCAGAAGGTAGAGATAACTGTACCTTCACCTGTAGCAATGTCCAAGGAGGGTTCAGGTGTGGCTGTCCCAGTGGTCTTGAGGTGGACCCTGCTGACCCCACATTGTGCAATGGTGAGCATATTTAGAAGTATAGTACTACTGAATTGTCGTTTATCTGCCATCGTTGCTGTGCATTTGGATAGTTTGCCAAACATTTCACTCTGTATTACTTTAGTACATAAATTGCAGTAGATATATAAAAATTCACTGTATGTACTTTGATACTGTAGTCACAAACATTCCAAGCAGTGGATTCCTTGAGATTGTCTGACATACGTAGTTGTTGAATAGTATTACATTAAATTGCATTTCAAGTGCTTGAATCTTGGGTTTGATTATATCTTAATTTCACAGCAAAGACCAGCATCTGCCTGCCGTTTGCTAACAATTTATCGGAGAGAAATTCAATTAAACAACTATCATGTATCAGGCTTGCAAAGTTCAGATTTCATGAATTGCTATGAGTACTGATTGAAGTATTGTGCATGAGTTAGGAACTGAGTAAAGTGTGTGTATTAATAAATATGTACAATAAAAATTGGGGTACTTACTAAGCAACTTACATAATCTCCACTACAATATGTATATTATGCAGTTTCTATGACCTATACTTGCTGTAAATTTTCTATTCCCAGACATCAATGAATGTGTCACTCTCCAACACAACTGTTCCCAACTTTGTAACAACTCTGCTGGGTCCTACCAATGTTACTGTAGAGATGGATTTGAACTGGAAGAAGGCGGTAGAGGTTGTAGAGGTTAGTGTGGGATGTGTAGGATAAAGTGATCATATCAGTGATTGTAGTTGTTGTTGACATGTGTAGATATCAACGAGTGTTTGTTGAACATGGACAACTGTTCTCAAGTGTGTACCAATACTGAAGGAGGATTCACATGTAGTTGTAGAGATGGGTACACCCTCGAAGTGGATGGGCCTTTTTGTGAAGGTGTGTGTACACTTGATATACTGTCAATATTTTATGCACTCGAGTTATTATATATGTGCTCGTACAAATATGGTACATGTGAACATGTAAAGGTTTGTAGGGCAATGTGAATAGTAAGTTAGCCAATGGTGACAGTATGTTCATGTCCTTGTAGACCTCAATGAGTGTATCACTCTCCAACACAACTGTTCTCAACTTTGTAACAACTCTGCTGGGTCCTACCAATGTTACTGTAGAGATGGATTTGAACTGGAAGAAGACGGTAGAGGTTGTAGAGGTTGGTGTGTGATGTGTAAGATAAAGTGATCATATCAGTGATTGTAGTTGTTGCTGACTTGTGTGAATATGTAATATATTAGAAATGCATTTAAACAAACACCCTAAATATAAATTTGCTGTTTAATGCAAGCTAATGTTTGATCATTATTGGGTTTGCTGTAATAGCGAACAATACACATATAGCTAATCCTGATATTTGTGAACATTTGATGCCATGAAGTGATATTAGGGGGCTCCTATATTTTGTCTTAACCTTTTAGTTTGTCTTGTTTTCACTACATTTTTTAATCTATTTTGTTGTAAACCTGTTCCCTATAGATATTGACGAGTGCAGCTCTGCTGATCTGAATGAGTGTGATGGCACTTGCATCAACATCAATGGCTCCTACATTTGCTCCTGTCCCAGTGGATACTACGTGGACCTTGATGGCCACACATGTGTAGGTATGTTAGAGTACATGGAAGAAGCGATCCTAGTCTGGCCTGCTACGACCGTCTTTCTTTCTAAATGCCTCCTACGTGAAGGATGGTCTAGCGGCACTAGAGATTAATTGTAACTAATTGTAACTATTGACGAATCAGATACGAGTGCTGAGATTCTCAGCACTCATTGAAATTGTGTTAGATTACACAGCGATCATAGTGATAGGGGTGGAGGTCGCTCCAAAATTTCACGACAAACATAGTGCTTGGGCTGAATGGATTTTTCCCAAGGGTTTCCTTCTGTGGTATGCTTAACACTGGGTCATTGGGTAGATGGTGAGCTTTCAATTGGAGTTGAGAGACCTCTGACATGTTTGGAGGATGAAAAGAACATTTGTGCGACCGAAATTTCAACTTTAACTCCAACTCTCTCTTTCTCTAGCGTAATTTTTCTTCAGCCTTTTGGACAGCAAAACCGTACAATAGCACGTTTTGTACAAGCAAGCCTATTATCTGTCCACTTCATTGATGTCATAAATATGAGTGAATACACTTCTAATGCTTGTCAACTCTTTGTTTATTTTCAGTAGGCAGTTCTTCACATCAAGCGTAGAACAGCTCTATTCTCCATTTGAAATTCTTCAATTTCAATGAGTGATTTCAAATGGAGAAATACTTGAAGGCTTCAATCTTGATACCTATGGGTGTTACCTATTAACTATACGTATGCTGATAACAGCAAGGTGTGAATTGATCTCTAGTGCCGCTAGACCGTTCCTTCTTCTCCTCGCCCAAGGCACTTGGTGGGACGGTCGTAGCATGCCAGACTAGAGTAGTCCTTACTGCACCTCCCATGTACGTACTCTAGTGGGAGATGCCCACACACACACCTGTGTACTGTCATTGAAAACACTCCCATCAAACCCAGCGTGGAATATGTCCACATATCCAAATACTATGTGCCGAAAGCATGCACCAAGAATTTGGACATGTGTTCTACAATAATCCATGTGGGAACTAAGTATTCTATCCATATTTCATATTTTACTTGACACTAAGTGTGTATGTGCAAGATCAAGTGATTGTAGTTGTTGTTGACATGTGTAGATATCAACGAGTGTTCACAGGGGGGTTATAACGGACCCGGCGTTGTTGGAGATTTTAGGTGATAAAAGATTGGAATGTTGAATATTTATCACCTACGTCACCACTCGCGGCGAAATGATTGCGCAATGATTTCGTTCAGGCGACAAACTTACGATAGAAGACCTACTTTATGCAAGTGCAGTTGTGCTGAGATGCAATCAGCAAACGAACGAACATTATCACCAATTGTATTAGATGAAAATAAACGCATATGCTGAAATGAACGACTAAATTGAGCAAGGAAGTGCATAAAACATCGATAGTCGAAACAAAATCGTAATTATCGCAAAGGTTAACCATTGAATTATCTTGAGAAATGGCACGCACATTTCATTACAGTACAAAATCGAAGACATACCTTTAGAGATCTTCAAAGTTTACTTGGATCGCGAGCGATCTTCAGGAACCTTGCAATATACGAAACAACGGCTACTCCTCCATAACATGTTGCGTAATAACTATAGCAACGTCACATTAAATGGCGGACGGGCGGTTGTTTCTTAAAAACGGTGTTTGCCGCATCAGTAGATGGACCTTTTCGAGTATTATTATATCTTATAACGATAGAGAACGATGTCGTCTACATTCTGACCGTGAGGGAAGATGTTATAATCAGGTATGTTAAAGTTATACGAAGATTACACCTATTTTCTCTGCGTTTTATGCGTATTTTAGTACATTTTCAATTATAACTCTAGTGTTAGAGATTATAACATCTTCCCTCACGGCAGATCTTTAGATAATAATGCACTCTTTCATTTGATACCAATTTGAAGTTCATCCAAGACCATTCACTGATGCGGAAAAAGCGATTTTTACCCCAAAGGACAATTTACTTGTGACGTGTTTAGAGCTTCTTGATACATGCTATTCAATCGATTTTTTACTCAGACTTTAAAATGAGATCGAAATTATTGGTACATATCAAAAAAATGATTTATTATTATTCCTCAGGTCTATAAATGCGGTATGTTTTCGGGGTTGATATGCGTCGGCCATTTTATTGCTATTCTCGGGGTCCGTTATAATGACCCTGTGTTTGTTGAGCATTGACAACTGTTCTCAAGTGTGTACCAATACTGAAGGAGGATTCACATGTAGTTGTAGAGATGGGTACACACTGGGAGAGAATGGGACTTCTTGTGAAGGTTTGTGAGTACTTGGTATACTGTCAATATTATGTACATTTGCTAATAATAAATGTGCTCATACAAATACGGTACCTGTGAACATGTAAGATTCATAGGGCAATGTAAATAGTCATCGAATGATTATAGTATGTTCATGTCCTTGTAGACCTCAACGAGTGTATCACTCTCCAAAACAACTGTTCCCAACTTTGTAACAACTCTGCTGGGTCCTACCAATGTTACTGTAGAGATGGATTTGAACTGGAAGAAGACGGTAGAGGTTGTAGAGGTTGGTGTGTGCTGTGTGGGATGAAGTGATCATATCAGTGATTGTAGTTGTTGATGTGTGTAGATGTCAACGAGTGTTTGTTGAACATGGACAACTGTTCTCAAGTGTGTACTAATACTGAAGGAGGATTCACATGTAGTTGTAGAGATGGGTACACACTTGGGGAGGATGGGACTTCATGTGAAGGTGAGTTTTTGAGTTGAATATATTATAGAGTGGTTTATGTGTACTTTCTTTCTGCTTATAAACTATTCCTTCAGATATCAATGAATGCATTGCTGCTGGTAAGAGGTGTAGTCAGAAGTGTGTCAACAGTGATGGATCCTTCAAGTGTCACTGCTTCACGGGCTATCAACTGGAGAACGACAATGTCACCTGTACAGGTGTGACTGCATGTGGTGTCTTTGACCAGTGGACATTGTTCAATGTGTGTATGTTGTCCTCATCTCTACTGTAGACATCGACGAGTGTGCAGAAGGTAGAGATAACTGTACCTTCACCTGTAGCAATGTCCAAGGAGGGTTCAGGTGTGGCTGTCCCAGTGGTCTTGAGGTGGACCCTGCTGACCCCACATTGTGCACTGGTGAGCACAGTTAGAAGTATAGTACTACAGTGAGCACAGTTAGAAGACTTAGTATAGTACCACAGTGAAATGTCATTAATCTGCCACCACTTCGGATAGTGTTCCAAACGTCTTAATCTGTTACATATATTGCAGTTCGTTTATGAAATTTCACTGTATGTACTTTGATACTGTAGTCGCAAACATTAAAATCAGTACAGTTCTTGAGATTGTCTACAATTGTTGTTGAGCACATTAAATTGCATGTCTTCATGTGTTTGAATCTTGGGAATATTATTAGATACGTATGTATGTGCTGTCTGTTAGTGAGTACAGTATACTGTACGTACCTCAACAGGGACACCTATTCTGTGCTTCTTATCAGAGGTTCCCTACAATCCACTAATACCTAGACATAACTGTTCTACACTCATTCCTGTACCCAAGCTGTGTGTGTGTACCCAGACAAGTGTTCTTCTATCTAGAAGTGTGCATTTTACCAAAGTACGGACATTATATCATTCATTCAACGAAACATTTGTGAAAAGTTCTTCCATAAGTACATGAGCAATATCTTAGAATGAAATATCAGAGGATATTGATTACAGATAATGCTGTAATTCATTGCTCTAACAAATGAGTGCGCCTTTTTATTGTAGGATGGATACCATTTTGTAATCTTGTTTAGAGAAACAATCATGAGGCAGTTGGGAGACCATGGTTATGAACCGTGTTTTGACAGAAATTTAATTCACAACAAAGACAAGTGTCTAAATATAGATTACTAACAATGTTTTGACAGGAACCTGAATTCATAACAAAGACTAGCGTCTGCCTGCAGTTTGCTAACAAATTTTCTGACAGAAATTCAATTAAACAACAATCATGCATACATATGTATCAGACTTGCAAAGTTCATATTTCATGAATTGCTATGAGTAATGATTGGAATAGTGTACATGAGTTAGGAACTGAGTAAAGTGTGTGTATTAACAGAAATATATACGTACAATGCAAATAGGGGTACTTACTAAGCAACTTACATAATCTCCACTACAATATGTATATTATGCAGTTTCTATGACCTATACTTGCTGTAAATATTTTATTCTCAGACATCAATGAATGTATCACTCTCCAACACAACTGTTCCCAACTTTGTAACAACTCTGCTGGGTCCTACCAATGTTACTGTAGAGATGGATTTGAACTGGAAGAAGGCGGTAGAGGTTGTAGAGGTTGGTGTGTGATGTGTGGGATAAAGTAATGATATCAGTGATTGTAGTTGTTGTTGACATGTGTAGATATCAATGAGTGTTTGTTGAACATGGACAACTGTTCTCAAGTGTGTACCAATACTGAAGGAGGATTCACATGCAGTTGTAGAGATGGGTACACCCTGGAAGAGGATGGGCCTTTATGTGAAGGTATGTGTATACTTGTTGTACTGTCAATATTTTATACACTCAAGTTATTATATATGTGCTCATACAAATATGGTACATGTGAACATGTAAAGGTTTGTAGGGCAATGTGAATAGTAAGTTAGCCAATGGTGCCAGTATGTTCATGTCCTTGTAGACCTCAACGAATGTGTCACTCTCCAACACAACTGCTCCCAACTTTGTAACAACTCTGCTGGGTCCTACCAATGTTACTGTAGAGATGGATTTGAACTGGAAGAAGACGGTAGAGGTTGTAGAGGTCGGTGTGTGATGTGTAGGGTAAAGTGATCATATCAGTGATTGTAGTTGTTGTTGACATTTCTAGATATCAACGAGTGTTTGTTGAACATGGACAACTGTTCTCAAGTGTGTACCAATACTGAAGGAGGATTCACATGTAGTTGTAGAGATGGGTACACACTGGGAGAGGATGGGACTTCTTGTGAAGGTTTGTGAGTACTTGGTATACTGTCAATATTATGTACATTTGCTATTAATAAAATTTATTATAATAATACTATGTTCGTACAAATACGGTGAACATGTGAAGGTTTGTAGGTCAAGGTAAATACGTAGTTAACAAATGATGACAGTATGTTTGTGTACTTTTAGACATCAATGAATGTGTCACTCTCCAACACAACTGTTCCCAACTTTGTAACAACTCTGCTGGGTCCTACCAATGTTACTGTAGAGATGGATTTGAACTGGAAGAAGATGGTAGAGGTTGTAGAGGTTAGTGTGGGATGTGTAGGATAAAGTGATCATATCAGTGATTGTAGTTTTAATTTTGTTGACATGTGTAGATGTGAATTATATACAATATTTAGGAACGCGTTAAGACAAACACCCTTTAGCTGCAGCACACCTAGGCAGGATACAACTATGCACATGGTCCAATACAACATAATATTTGCAATAGAAATGTGTTTACTAATTTCCTGTCTTGTTCTCATGCAATTAATCCTAACAATGAAACCTGTCTGGTGACCTGTGCTGTATCACTGACCTGTGCTACCTGGCTTATGTATGCACACTTTTCCTTCGATCCACCCCTCAGCCAGGATGCAAAATACATAATGTACTTTTTGTCCACTTTGTTGTAAACCTGTTCCCTACAGATATTGACGAGTGCAGCTCTTCTGATCTGAATGAGTGTGATGGCACTTGCATCAACATCAATGGCTCCTACATTTGCTCCTGTCCCAGTGGATACTATGTGGACCTGGATGGCCACACATGTGTAGGTATGTTGGAGTACATGGAAGGAGAGGTCCTTACCTCCCATGTACGTACATAATCTAGTGGGAGATGCCCATACACACACCTGTATACTGTCATTGAAGACACTCCCATCAAACCAAGCATGGAATATGTACTAGTTACTACACACTCTCTGTGCCATATTGCGTTTACTGCACTCACCCTCGGGCAATTCGAGCCCTTGGGTCTCAAGCAGTAAATGCAATACGGCACAGAGAACTTGTAGTAAGTGGCTTTTTGCAAAATAGTCGGCTAGAAAATACGCCGTATGTTTGAATTTGAATGCTTTCTTCCCCTTGTCTCGATATTTCCAGTAATTTTGTTTCTCTATCAAGAAAATGGTCTATCATAAGCATTTGCAGCCTTCCAGCAGTGAGGAAAGCCAACCACTAGCTATTGAGTAAGCGATTAGATTTCGACGTGGAAGATGACGAGTCCCAAAAATGAGCATGGTGTGGTGCCCCAATTCCGGACGATTTCTACTTTCGAACATCAAGTACGATAATCAGTTAAATTTATTCAAATCTTTAAATGTTGTTTCATAGATTGAGGATCAGTTTGATACCAAACTTGATCTGAAAACGGCCGATTCGCGAAAAAACATTTTCGCAGCAATCCTAAGTGTCCGAAATTAGGAAGTGTCAGGGGTTCAGGGCACCTCACCATGAAAACAGAGCGAAACAAATCAAGCCAATGAAGAAAGTTGTACATTGTACAGCAGTATGAGACTGATTGATTGATTACTGCAGTGCTGGTAACCTGTATACCGGCATACCGGTCTCTTTTATGTATGACATCATCAGGCGATAAACCCACATACTCATGTACGTACTTTATAGCCAAAGCACTCACCCCTGTACTTTTTGGTGTACATGTGGAAACTATTATATCAACTGTATGTGCTGAATCAGGTGATTGTATTTATTGACATGTGTAGATATCAATGAGTGCTTGTTGAACATGGACAACTGTTCTCAAGTGTGTACCAATACTGAAGGAGGATTCACATGTAGTTGTAGAGATGGGTACACACTGGGGGAGGATGGGACTTTATGTGAAGGTGAGTATTGAATTGATTATATTATAGAGTGATTCATGTTTGCCATTTTCATTTTGTTTATGAACTAATTCCTTCAGATATCAATGAATGCATTGCTGCTGGTAAGAGGTGTAGTCAGAAGTGTGTCAACAGTGAGGGATCCTTCAAGTGTCACTGCTTCACGGGCTATCAACTGGAGCACGACAATGTCACCTGTACAGGTGTGACTGTGTGTGGTGTTATTGATTAGTGGACGTTGTTCAATGTGTGTATGTTGTCCTCATCTCTACTGTAGACATCGACGAGTGTGCAGAAGGTGGAGATAACTGTACCTTCACCTGTAGCAATGTCCCAGGAGGGTTCAGGTGTGGCTGTCCCAGTGGTCTTGAGGTGGACCCTGCTGACCCCACATTGTGCAATGGTGAGCATATTTAAAAGTAATTACTATAGTACTACAGTAAATTGTTGTTAATCTGCCACCACTTCAACTGCCACCCTTACTGTGCATTTGGATAATGTTATGTATATTAGTAGATTTGGATAATGTGCCAAACTTCTTAATCTGTTACTTTTCATCACATATATTGCAGTTAGTTTATGAGAATTGACTGTATGTGCATTGATACTGTAGTCACAAAAAGATTCCAATCAGTACATTTCTTGTTATTGTCTACAATAATTGTTGTTGAGCACATTAAATTGCACGTCTTCATGTGTTTGAATCTTGAGAATAATATTAGATACGTATGTATGTGCTGTCTATTAGTGAGTGCAGTATATGTACGTACCTCAACAGGGACACCTATTCTGTGCTTCTTATCAGAGGTTCCCTACAATCCACTAATACCTACATAACTGTTCTACACTCATTCCTGTACCCAAGCTGTGTGTGTGTACCCAGACATGTGTTCTTCTATCTAGAAGTGTGCATTTTCACCAAAGTACATACTTACATTATATCATTCGTTCACCAAAACATTTGTGAACAGTTCTTCCATAAGTACATGAGCAACATCTTAGAGCAAAATATCAGAAGATGTTGATTAGGGAAGATGCTGTAACTGATTGAGTTAATAAATGCATGCATGTTTATTGTAGGATGGATACCATTTTGTAATCTTGTTTAGAGAAACAATCATGAGGCAGTTAGGAAGAACATAGTTATGAACCATGTTTTGACAGAAATTTGAATTCACAACAAAGACTAGCATCTGCTGTAGTGCTACAGTGATTGTTGTTGTTGTTAACATTTCTAGACATCAACGAGTGTCTGTTGAACATGGACAACTGTTCTCAACTGTGTACCAATACTGAAGGAGGATTCACATGTAGTTGTAGAGATGGGTACACACTGGGAGAGAATGGGACTTCTTGTGAAGGTGTGTGAGTACTTGGTATACTGTCACTATTCTGTACATTTGCTAATATTAAATATGCTCATACAAATATGGTACCAGTGAACGTGTAAAGGATTGTCGGACAATGTATGTAGTTTGTTAACAAATGATGACAGTATGTTTGTGTACATTTAGACATCAACGAATGTGTCACTCTCCAACACAACTGTTCCCAACTTTGTAACAACTCTGCTGGGTCCTACCAATGTTACTGTAGAGATGGATTTGAACTGGAAGAAGACAGTAGAGGTTGTAGAGGTTGGTGTGGGATGTGTAGGATAAAGTAATCATATCAGTGATTGTAGTTTTTGTTGACATGTGTACATATGTATGCAATATATAGGAACACATTAAGACAACAACAACATTAATTCAATTGATCCTGTTAATGAAACCTGTCTGGTGACCTGTGCTGTATCACTGACCTGTGCTACCTGGCTTATGTATGCACACTTCTTCCTTTGATCCACCCTTCAGCCAGGATACAAAATATCTATTCTTTTATCCACTTTGTTGTAAACCTGTTCCCTACAGATATTGACGAGTGCAGCTCTGCTGATCTGAATGAGTGTGATGGCACTTGCATCAACATCAATGGCTCTTACATTTGCTCCTGTCCCAGTGGATACTACGTGGACCTTGATGGCCACACATGTGTAGGTATGTTAGAGTACTTAGGAGGAGAGGTCCTTACCTCCCATGCACTGACATTAAAAACTCTCCCATCAAACCCAGCATGGATTACACCCACATACTCATATGCGTACTTTATATCCAAGGCACTCACCTCTGTACTTATTGATGTACATGTGCTCTACACTAATCCATGGGGGAACTATTTTATCAACCGTATGTACTGAATCAGGTGATTGTAGTTGTTGTTGACATGTGTAGATATCAACGAGTGTTTGTTGAACATGGACAACTGTTCTCAAGTGTGTACCAATACTGAAGGAGGATTCACATGTAGTTGTAGAGATGGGTACACACTGGGAAAGAATGGGACTTCATGTGAAGGTGTGTATTTGTATGCACAGGTATTTACACCTACATGTATTGGACATGTGTTCTACAGTAATTCATGCGGGAACTAAGTATTCTATCCACATTTCATGTTTTGCTTGGCACTTGCTGTATGACATTGTGCAGGGTCAAGTGAGTGTAGTTGTTGTTGACATGTGTAGATATCAATGAGTGTTTGTTGAAAATGGACAACTGTTCTCAAGTGTGTACCAATACTGAAGGAGGATTCACATGTAGTTGTAGAGATGGGTACACACCAGGGGAGAATGGGACTGCTTGTGAAGGTGAGTTTTGAGTTGAATATATTATAGAGTGGTTTATGTTTGGCATTTTCATTTTGTTTATGAACTAATTTTTTCAGATATCAATGAATGTGTCACTCTCCAACACAACTGTTCCCAACTTTGTAACAACTCTGCTGGGTCCTACCAATGTTACTGTAGAGATGGATTTGAACTGGAAGAAGACAGTAGAGGTTGTAGAGGTTGGTGTGTGATGTGTAAGATAAAGTGATCATATCAGTGATTGTACTTATTGTTGACGTGTAGATATCAATGAGTGTTTGTTGAACATGGACAACTGTTCTCAAGTGTGTACCAATACTGAAGGAGGATTCACATGTAGTTGTAGAGATGGGTACGCACTGGGGGAGGATGGGACTTCATGTGAAGGTGAGTTTTGAGTTGAATATATTATGTCCATAGGCGATATTTTTGTGAATCTGTAATGTATGCATGGTATAGGGCCGCCATTTTTTCGCATCATCCCTACATATATAGAGTGCTATTGCACTCTATGATAGAGTGGTTCATGTTTGGTATTTTCATTCTGCTTATAAACTGATTCCTTCAGATATCAATGAATGCATTGCTGCTGGTAAGAGGTGTAGTCAGAAGTGTGTCAACAGTGATGGATCCTTCAAGTGTCACTGCTTCACTGGCTATCAACTGGAGGACGACA
Organism: Chondrilla cf. caribensis; assembly: GCA_964020155.1. Lineage (NCBI taxonomy): Eukaryota > Metazoa > Porifera > Demospongiae > Chondrillida > Chondrillidae > Chondrilla > Chondrilla cf. caribensis. The sequence continues at coordinate 3,246,738 of OZ026546.1, read as the reverse complement.
ATGTCACCTGTACAGGTGTGACTGCGTGTGGTGTTATTGACCAGTGGACGTTGTTCAATGTGTGTATGTTGTCCTCATCTCTACTGTAGACATTGACGAGTGTGCAGAAGGTAGAGATAACTGTACCTTCACCTGTAGCAATGTCCCAGGAGGGTTCAGGTGTGGCTGTCCCAGTGGTCTTGAGGTGGACCCTGCTGACCCCACATTGTGCAATGGTGAGCACAGTTAGAAGTAAAACACCAGGCTTGCAGATTCAGGTTTATAAAGTGTACTTTATTAGCTATCAGTACTGGTCGAAATCATGTGCTTGGGAAAGTGGAGTGTGTGTACTAACAGGAGTATGTATGTACACTACAAACTAGGGTACATACGTATGTACTGAGCAAGCATACACTCTACTACAATACATACTATGTATATATACAGTTCCTATGACCTATACGTGCTGTAAATATCTATTCCCAGACATCAATGAATGTGTCACTCTCCAACACAACTGTTCCCAACTTTGTAACAACTCTGCTGGGTCCTACCAATGTTACTGTAGAGATGGATTTGAACTGGAAGAAGACGGTAGAGGTTGTAGAGGTTGGTGTGTGATGTGTAGGATAAAGTGATCATATCAAGAATTATAGTTGTTGTTGACATGTGTAGATATCAACGAGTGTTTGTTGAACATGGACAACTGTTCTCAAGTGTGTACTAATACTGAAGGAGGATTCACATGTAGTTGTAGAGATGGGTACACACTGGGGGAGGATGGGACTTCATGTGAAGGTGAGTATTTTTGTGCACAGGTATTCACACCTACATCTGTTGTTAGTGTGTATTTGCTCCTAATCTTACAGTATATGTACAGTAAACAAGAGTGTAGTTTGTACCATGCACCCTGTTGATTACTGAACCCAGTTCTGTTCATATATCAGTTCATTCATGCTGTGTCTGTCGTCACTGTGTACATGGATGTTCGTATGCAGATGTCAATGAGTGCAGCACCCTGGATCACCAGTGTGGTCAGCTCTGCAACAATACAGATGGATCCTACGTCTGTGCCTGTAGGGTCGGATTTGAGCTGGCAGCAGACAAATTCAACTGCACAGGTTAGACATTCTGGGTTGTCCATCATTTGAAAGATTGTAACATTGATTGACAACAGATGCACTCATTTATGTATACACACGTCTGCATGCTTGAACATATACACATACATGCAGGCACACGCACGCACGCACACACACACACACACACACACACACACACACACACACACACACACACACACACACACATGCACACACACACCATATACATACCAGATTCACACCTGTATGTTCATAAACACTTAAATACTTCACCATACTAATACGGCACACACACACACACACTTTGTTGATTTTTTTACATTTTGTCATTTCTTTGGTTCCCAATTGAAGACTATGACGAATGTGCCGGAGGTAGTCACCTATGTGAGCATAACTGTGTGAATACTATTGGAAGTCATCACTGTACCTGTAACCGTGGTTACCAGCTTGATGAGAATGCATACGGTTGCAATGGTGTGTTTAGTGTGTGTGTGTGTGTGTGTGTGTGTGTGCGTGCGTGTGTGTGTGTGTGTGTGTGTGTGTGTGTGTGTGTGTGTGTGTGTGTGTGTGTGTGTACACGGATTTATGCATGAATGTTGTTATCTTATAGTGAATTACATGCATTCTCCAAAATTAACATACCTTATAGCGGGAAATTTTCGCAAGGTTGCAATTTTTGCGTTTTTCATGATTTGACTGATGGTGTGAAAATTACGACTGTGATTTTTTTTAGTTTAAAATTGCACAATACTTGTCCTTGATTGCAACATAGCGAAGATATGAACCGCGAATATTAGGGCAAGGTGTATTTTGCGAAATTTCGGACCGTGAAAATTTCCCACAATACGGTAAATTGTTTGGCAGATTGCATAGATTACTCTACCAGATTATTCCATTCAAAATGTGCATCCTCCTATTATTATTATAAGTAGATACAATTGCAACTTCACTTGCTATTTGTATGTGTGTTATAATGTTTGTGTGGAAAGTAACTTTTTTAATTGTATGATTCACACATTGTCCTGTCTAGTGTATTGTAGTTCGTTACATTTCAAAATCAGAGTAAAGTTAACCGTTTGGAAGTTACAATATTTGGTTGACTGTTAACTTTCATCAGAAATCTCTTAAAAAGTTAACGGTTAACTTTTACTAGAAAAGTATGAAAATCAAAACTACATATACAAAATCTATGTACGTATATGTAATCCTATTGAAATGTGATTCTTGCGAGACAGTAAGTGCATGAAAGAGATTTGTGAAGAGATTGCTTTGCCAGACTAGTTCAAACAATACTTTATTCACTTGAACTTCTAAAGAATATTTCCTACAGGTACATTGTGCGTCTTTGTGATATGTACGTAGCATACGTATGTGATAGGTGAGATGGTAGAAAGCTAATGACACATTGGGAGTTAACACGTTAGCAGTAAACTGTTAAATGTTATCGCTTGACAATTTCAGGTAACATTTATCATAAAGGAGTTAACTGTTAAACATCAATGTTGTTATCTTTATTTTGAAGCGTACCTTACCTGTGTTTTTGATGTGCTTTTATATTATATGTATGTCGTATATGATATGTAGATATTGACGAGTGTGTGTCTGGTGGACACATCTGTGCACACAATTGCACCAACAGCGAGGGTAGCTACTCGTGTTCCTGTAGAGAGGGATTCATATTGGGCAGTGACAACAGGACATGCACAGGTAAGAACTGCATGTGATCTTGACAATGAGCAAAATGAACAGTTAGAGAAGAGACTAACATTGTGTTAGCGTAATTACAATTACTTTACATTATATTATGGAAATGATTTTCAAGGCCTATCGTACATACATACTGTAGGTAGGAGCAATGAGTGCTTTGAAGCTCTTATGTCTGTGTTGTTATCCCTCCTTCAACTCCTAGTTTGTTTTCTGTATTGTATGTTTGATTATTGCATTTGTAGCAGATCCCCTAACTCTGAGCTATTAACAGATAAATACAAATAACTACCCTTGCAGCGACACAGTTCTTGCAGTCACTGAGTAATCACTTAGAGTTTGTTGGGGTCACCTACCAACTGACTAGCTCACCAGATTGCTGACTGACAGCTAAAATACAGATAGTATTTATGATAATAGAACACACATAAGCCATACAAGTTAACTGCCAGGATATTGATTAACAGATAAAAGCAAACGAATACAATCAATCACTTGGTAATCACTATTGGAGTTATTCTGTGGCAGTGTCCACTACACATTGATCTGGATGTACATATGAGTGTCATCCAGAGCATTGTGAGAAATGCACTTTGATACCTTTTCCAGATCATTATCCCTACCCCCTCTGTCCTCCACTGCAGATATCAATGAGTGTCGATCACGCACTGACGACTGTCAGCAAAGGTGCACCAACCTGTTTGGGACGTACTACTGCAGCTGTTTTCTCGGTTATGCATTTGATGTGAATGATGAGAAGAAATGCATTGGTGAGTAAGCTGACCGGTTGTACACGACACAATCGGTATGTATGTACATATGTACATATGTAAAGACCGTCCTCAAATTAATATTTTTGTCCTTCGAATTGATTTGATTCACCATTTGATGAACAGATCCATCTTGCTCTCATGATTAATTTCATCAATCACATTACGGATTGTTAAAGTGTTCTGTTCTATCACTCCCATTCTGATCTACTCCTCACATTCTGAACTATCCATCATAATATTCCAACCGATCCACCAGACTCTGATCTATCCATCCCAATGTGTCCATCACATTATGGTATATCCATCATGTTCTGATCTATCCATTGTATTCTCATCTATTTCACACTTCTGATCTACTCATAACTTGCAAGCTTGACTTTATGTTAGATTCCACTGTATGTCACGCATATTTACATATGTGTACATTTCCATTTTTTACCTTTCACATCAACACTTTGTGTGCATCAGATGTTGATGAGTGCGCTACAGGTCAGCACCACTGTGAACAGAAGTGCAGGAATGCAGAAGGGTCCTACAAATGCTCCTGCTTTGATGGATACAAGCTGGAGAAGAACAAGCGCTCGTGTACTGGTATGTTCACTCACCATCACCACAGTGAACATGTGTCCTCAGAAAATTGTAACCTTTTGCTCTAAAAGAGTGTACAAATAGGTGTTTATATTGCCTTTTGGACTTTGCATGTGTGTCCATACTTGGATAGTGGAACCTTCCACCTTTTGAGAGTTTTTGAGATGTGTTCCCACTGATATTCATTTCTAATAGACTTTAAGGTTGAAATATGTACATGTGTATGAATATGTAATGATTCTGAAAGTGAGTGGAATTTCTTTCCTCACACTCATAAAAACTGTTCTGATCCTTCACCAATGATAACCTTAGTCATGCAAGACACTGATAAGTTCAACAGAGTTGGGAACACCTGCATTTCTCTGTTACCTCTCATCATGTACTGTTTAATGATAGTTTGCTCACTCTCACACTTACAGTTATCCAACCTTGCAAGCAGTCCAACAACTGCAGTCAAGTCTGCCTTGATCTGGGAGACCAGAACTACACCTGTGACTGTAGGTCTGGGTATAGGCTATCCGATGACAACACCACTTGTGTAGGTCAGTACTGTACATCATCCTGTGTGTGTGTGTGTGTGTGTGTGTGTGTGTGTGTGTGTGTGTGTGTGTGTGTGTGTGTGCGTGTGTGTGCCCGCTGTGTATGCATGTGTGTGTGTGTGTGTGTGTGTGTGTGTGTGTGTGTGCGTGTGCATGTGCCTGTGTATGCATGGGTGTGTGTGTGTGTGTGTGTGTGTGTGTGTGTGTGTGTGTGTGTGTGTGTGTGGTGTTTGTGTGTGTGTGTGCATGTACGTGTGTGTGTGCGCGCGCGCGCGTGTGTGTGTGTGTGTGTGGTGTTTGTGTGTGTGTGTGCATGTACGTGTGTGTGTGTGCGCGCACGCGCGTGTGTGTGTGTGTGTGTGGTGTTTGTGTGTGTGTGTGTGCATGTACGTGTGTGCGTGTGTGTGTGTGTGTGTGTGTGTGTGTGTGTGTGTGTGTGTGTGTGTGTGTCTCGATATGTGTGAGTTTTATCCATGTGTGTGAAAATCAATAACCTGTTGTTTCTGATTGTGATAATGATGCCATTCAACAATGCTGTTTTTAACTCTAGACATCAATGAGTGTACAGAGAATGTTCATGGTTGTGAAGGAAGCTGCATCAACACCATTGGAGGGTATAAGTGTAAGTGTAAGGAAGGATTCACTCTGAGAGGAAACCTGAGAACTTGTAAAGGTATGAAGTATGTGCATGTACACCATTCAGAGCTACATTCAAGTCACTATGACATTTAGGTGGTCTCGGTTGTGAGGTACAGTCAAACTCTGATAGTACGTACCCCCAAGGGGAACAGGAATAAGTACTTACTATCCGAGGTACTTACTATCCAAGGTTCATTAATATTCATACTTGTGAACGATCAACAGTAATCACATACAATAATCATCATTAAAATATCAATTTGATGAATTACATGTATAACAATGATTGTTGGCATAATAAACATGTGGTAGAAATGGTTCAACTAGGTCCACTAAGAGGTGCGTACCCAAGACAGGTCAGTTTGTTTGCAGAAAGCTATCAAGGGTAGTCTGTTGCTGCTCCCGCTTCATAGTGAATAGAAGATGTTGAACCACTTGAACCACTGAAGAAGGGCTTCGTCCACATCCTTGTGATTGGCGGGTCTAAAGCGTTTGGAGTCGTTGCTATACTCGGAAGACTCGAACTAGCGCTTTAAGGTCTCACTATTCTTCCAAATCGTATTCACAGTACTTTTTGGAAGACTGAGCTGTTCAGAAATGTGAGTCTGTTTCATCCCGCTCTGAATCTTTGAAATAATCTCGAACTTTTCCTTCAAAGAAATAGATTTCTTCTTCGCTGCAGCCATGACTGTCACCTCCGTACGTACTATCCGAGGATTCCTGCGCTTTGGCCAGCGTCATAAGTACGTCATAACAGGAAATACGTTATATCCGGGTACGCACTATACGATGTATTTTGTTGATAAAACAATAGAAAGCGTTCTACGTTCTCAGAGATTTGTACGTACTAACCGTTGGTACGTATTATCCCGGGTACGTACTAATCGAGTTTGACTGTACCACTGTATTATATTATGGTAGAACTCCAATCAAAGACCCATCCCAGTAATAGGACCACCTCCCGGATGAGACCACCTTCGTAATAGGACCACTATTTCCCAGTCCCAGGAATTCATTCACTGTATACTCTATGCACTATTAACATTGGAATTAGGACCACCACCTAAGGGAGACACTTTGAATACTTCCATAACGGTCTTGTTTTGAGGTTCTCAAGTGTAAGATTTCTGATCATACCATCCGTAGTCACTCTCTTCTTGCATAAGTCATCTGTGCATCTAGGACCAGCTAGGTGTCGTCGGTTACCACAAGTAATGGAGGAATCCTTAAAAACGTAGGATAGAGTGTGTGGGTGGACATTTTGAGATGAGAGTATCTATCTGGGCTGGTGACACCCTTAGACCTGATATGTTAGTGGACAACCAGCATGGACAGAAGTGTCTGGGGGGGGTGTCTTACCTTTGATGTGTGTAGGCAGGTTTTGGCACTGAAAATTTAGAGAGAATTTGTCACTGGGAACATCCAGTGATTGCAGTTGTTGGTGGGTGGGGACATCCTGGGATGGCATCAGTCAGGGGATGGGAACATTCTGGGATGGGATGGTTAGGGGATGGGGACATTCTGGGATGGAAGTGGTTAGGGGATGGGGACATTCTGGGATGGAAGTGGTTAGGGGATGGGGAGATACTGACATGTCCAGGGGAGTAGCCGGGTATTCTTATGGACATGGTTTGTCTGTCTACTGTGGGCTTGGGCTGATTAGTTTCAGTGAATTTCCTGAGTTTGCAGTCCTCTGGTGTGGTCCTGTCCTTGGGGTACTGTGTGTTGAACGGTTCAGAGAGGTCTACCTGTATCCCATTCACTACGTTGTATCCCTATTGTTCAGATGTGAATGAGTGTAAACGCAAGGACAATTCCTGCAGTCAGTATTGTATCAACACTTACGGGAGCTACCAGTGTAAGTGTAAGCCTGGCTACCAAATGGGGAAGGACAGTCACACCTGCGAAGGTGAGTATATGTGTGTGTGTATGAGCTCAGTACTATATTGTGCATGCATTATACTTACCTTGAACTGAATAACATGTACTACATGTGTCTGTGTATTAATGCAGATGTCTGTCAAGGTAGTGTATGTACATAATTAGGTACGTATGTACATCCATAGCATACCCGTCATCAAATGTACAGTATGTGTGTAGGATGTATGTCCTGTTTGTTCCATATGTGCTCAAATATTACAAATTCCCCAGAGTCGGTAGGTGTGTTTGAATAACCTCACGTGCAAGGATTGTCTCCACATATGTACATATTTGGCAATTCTAGAGAAAATATATAGATACAAGGTGATACAATCGCCACTAAGCTGTATTTGGAATATGTAAACAAAGAATATTGTCTGCATGTAAGACTAGTGCGTGTAGTGACGTGTCGTAAAGTGAAGCAGTGGATGTGTTTCCTCTGGTATTATTCCTTATTCAGTGTAAGATTGTACTTTTAAGGTTCTATTGTCAATTTCTCACGAGACTTCACTAAAGGATGACTACATTGAGAAACAGCTGTGTACCTCTGCAGTATGATAACCTGGGGTTGTTACTGTGGCAACACATCCTTGATGAAGCCTGTCATGTGTGTTGTATGACATGCAGTAATGCCACATGAACGGCTGTCATTACAGAGTGTTATGCAAGGGATTATGCAGGCATGACCTTGGATGTGCTAGTTCACATCTTCTGTTGCCCACGAGGTCCTGTTCATCCCTGAATGTGTGGTTGTGTTGAGTGACTAGCGTGTGATTGTATGGGTAATATCAGGAAGGACCTTTTTGTTGCGAGTGATTTATAATGTGACTATTTTAAGCAGGACAAGTCGTATTAGTAATACATAAACCACGTGTCTGTCACTTAGCATACAAATGACACCTCATAGTGCTGTGATTTACATATTTTGATTAATGCTCTTATCACTGCTGCCTTCACTGGCTGGTTGATTGGAATCTGTCAATATTTGTGATTTGGTGTTAATTGACATCAATCAATTTGACCCGAACCTTTTGTCTGTGGCTCAACAGCCAATACATGGTGTCTTACTGAGCACGAGTTCATTGCAACCCTGTAAAGTAGCCTACATTGGCTAAGTGGTCCCATATTTTTATAATTCAATGAAATAAAATACTAAAATGAAATGATTCAAATTAATATCACGACTGGTTTGATTGTATTTGTGTAATATGTTTCTTCAAGTAGGAAAAGTCAGTTTTAAAATTAGTTAGCATATGCTATAGCGTGTATAATCTCTTCTCGTATGTGTTGTGTAGATGTTGATGAGTGTGCTCTGGGTACACATCGCTGTCAACAGAATTGTGTCAACACTGAAGGTAGCTACACTTGTAAGTGTAGAGATGGCTTTGTACTGAGTGCTGGAGGACTGTTCTGCATCGGTGAGTTCTGTCACGTGTAATCCAACTGTACCGAGTGTACAATATTTTAGCAATAGCCGTTAATGATAGGTGTGTGTGTGTGTGTGTGTGTGTGTGTGTGTGTGTGTGTGTGTGTGTGTGTGTGTGTGATAGTCACAATAATATTATGATGATTATTCTCAACATATGTCATTGTGGTAATGAGTTGAGTATTTCCCTTATTCACTTCCAGAAATATGCACATATTAGTGTTTTTAGCTCAAACCTGACTAAATTTGTGTGTGTTGCTATACCTTAGTCACACATGCCTAGATGTAGCAGTGTAGTTGTCTGACTATTGGTTGTATGACTGCCTGCTTCACCATGTGTTCAATGTTTTGCCCTAAATTGATACTTGTCTTCTCCATGATACAGTTTCAGTCATTTCTCCGAGTGTAGTTCACTGTTGACCATGTGACAGACATGTTGCTAGGCGTGTTATCATGTGCGATGTTGCTTCGTGCTTCACCTTGTGCACAATTCACCATGTGATGAGTTGCTAGGTGCTTCAACATGTGTTGCTAAGCACCTCATCATGTGATGTGTAATCAAACACTTTGCCATATATGGTGTTGCTAGACATACCACCATGTCCTGTACAGCTTGTCACTTCACCACGAACACACTACGTTATCTATTAACTACACTGTGTGTGAGATATCCCTTGCCTGTACTGTGACCTCACCTCTGGTGATGGTTGTGGTGTTTCTGTTTGGTCATACCCTTCCTGTTTTAGCCGTTCTCTAGACACTGTGGTGGGAGTAGGGTTTGGTGTGTCCGTAGCAGGGTCAGGCTATTTCCTCTCATCAAAAGCAACCACATACATGTATGACCACAAATTTTGTTATTGCATTAGAAGCAATTGGAGTGAAGTTTATATGCCTTCATACTATTGTAGCACGAATTGAATCACCTTCAGATTATCTGATTTCACAGTTCCAACACAAAAAATCAAATGAACTAAAGATGAAAGTTATACGGTTTATATGCCCCTATTCTTGACTTGTGTACTGGTGCATTCAGTCTCTTCTTTGTGTGTGTGTGGCACACTACCCATTACCTTCGCCTATGGAGGACTGTTTACCTACATATTGACAACTTGCCCACTTGCTTTCTATCTGTTAATCAACCCACACACTTTACTCATCTTTCCACCCCCCCGCACGCACACTTTACTTATCTTTCCCCCATGCACCCACCCACGCACTTTACTCATCTTTCCCCCACCCACACACACCTCACACACCTCTTCACCCAACCACACACCTTACCAAAACTCTCCACACACTCCTCTGACCGCCTACCCACACAACCTGTACTGCTATGCTGCCATACTGTGTACTACGTACTCACATTGCCCTTCAATTAGGACATATTTCATAGAAAACTTGTTCAAAAAGTGGATCTATTCACAAGTTCACATGTATATTGTCCACTCTGTGTCTGGTTCTTTCAATACTAGACATAGATGAGTGCGCTATCGGCCGTGATGAATGTGCTCACATTTGCATCAACAATGTTGGTAGCTATGACTGTGCGTGTGTGCAGGGATACACTCTTCTGGAGGATTCCAGGACATGTGCCGGTATGTTTCTATATGTACAGTATATGTGTATGTTGGTATTATCTGTATGTGAAGTATGTATGTATTGTGTGTATAACTATGTACGGTAGGTATTTTCCTTATGTATACAAGTATGCATACATGTATGTATAGTATGTATTTAGGTTTTTGTATACAGTATGTATACACATGTATGTATGCATGTATGTACAATATGTATTTAGGTTTTGTATGCAGTATGTATACACATGTATGTGTGCATGTACATGGCAATGTGTATGCTTAGTACACATTATACAGTATACAAGTATTTTTTGTCATGTATAGCATGCCTGTACATTCTATGGTAGTGCAATGAAAATGTTAGGTACACTCCGAGATATACACTTTATGTATTGAGTGTGTTAATTCCTCTAATATTGTTAAATCACAGTATAAAATTATTAGTCCATGCATACTCCACATGGTGTACTTGGATGTTGTTGTATATCAGTTATATAGCAAGTCATACAGTCCATACATATTTTTACATTTGCTGTAAAGTGTTTGTATGTACCATACGCATTCTTGAGTGTACTGTGTGCACGTACATTATCGTGATAAATGAAGTTGTTTTTTATCTTTGTACGTGAGTGGAGATGCGTGTGTATGGCTTACAAAGCCTAAAATTGCCATTTTAATCCTGTATACGTGCATACTTGAACGTCCTGTCCACTACACAGCCACTACAAAATGCCTGGATTCCCACCTCAACAACTGTACCCAGCTGTGCTACAGTTTCCTGAATACATACCGCTGTGACTGTTACGATGGCTTCTATATGTCAAAGGATTCCTATACGTGCCTGGGTGAGTTGACATGGGTATTCACTGGTACAGAAGCTGTACAAATGCATCTAACCCCTTGGGATGTTTTGTGCAGACGAATATATTTCTGGGATTGGTTTGAGTTGGTAATGGAATTGTAGCCATACTGATGTTGTCATGACGTCGCCGTCATAGGTTCATTTGCTGCTTAATCTGTATGTTTCGTGTATATGCGTACGTATGTGCACACATACTGTACATGCATTATTATGTCTTCCAGAAACTGATACAGTAGGAAGAGATAGCATGTGTTTTCTATTTGACTGTTGACGTAGTAACATATGTAGGGTTAGTACGTGAGGGGCCTGTCTGGAATTATCCATCAGTGCAAAGGAGACAGGCTTCTTGTTGGTTATTAATCCAGCCATACTACATTTTTGGATACACACACATATGGTATATTCATTAATGCACTCTTCATGCTATGCACATTCCATTCACCATTCATGGCTGGTACTGTGCTGTACAGATGTTACACTTGATGTCATCATCTTGTTGTTATGATATCCAGCTGTAGTCCATTTTTCAATACACGCACACAGTATATTATGCATATGTACCATGTACACTCTTACACAGTGCACATTCCATTTGTCATTCATGGCTGGTGCTGTACGCGTGTTGCTCTTCATGTTGTAGATGTGGATGAGTGTGCTGTTGGCAATGGAGGCTGCCAACACTTCTGCCACAACAACAAAGGAAGCTACGGCTGCACCTGTAGAAACGGTTTTGTACTTCGAAGTGATGGAAAAAGCTGTAGAGGTGCGTGTGTGGGTGGATGTATCTGTGTGAGTTCACCTTTGCATGTAAATCCAAGGTGTTTGTCTTTCTGTTTAGTAGTGCATCATAATTCACCGGTACACACTTGTTTGAATATATTTATGTATTATTATATAAAAATTTTGAGGGAGGGTGTTTAGTGTAAATCCCAGTAATGGTCAAGCAGATAATTTTGTGTGAAACATCATACACCTTTCATCTCTTGATAGCATGTTAAACTGTGTATTGTCTACTTCACACAATACATATATCAACTAGCCCATCGAGGTCAAGAGGATAGGGGTTCACACTTTCCTGTAAACAGACCACACAAGGTCCTCTGCTTCCATTGTGTTCAGTTACTGGTTGTGAGCTACTCACTTAGTTGTTTCCTCATTTGCTTGGCTTCACGTCCATATAATGTGTGCATACATGTTGGAAGCAAATTGTGTCGATGGCTTATCTTTTAACATGCAAGTACTTTGGTATGAGTGGAGGGTGCATAGACTTGTAGGCAGGTATGTCAAAGTCTTGGCTTCTTATTATGGCCGTGTCAGAAACTAGGCTGGTCCAAATCAATCAGAAACGCCCCTCTAATGATGATGATTTACTCTATAATACTGCACATACACACCCCATTCATAGTACATTGTAGTCATTAGCTCCTAGTAAAATTCATTAGACTATTAGAACTGGACTTGTGAAGTAACTGTTAATATCATGTAAGCATGTTAGCATCTTGTCATCATTCGATCCCACATGCATGGACTGTGTCTCAGGCTTGGTTCATTCATTACAAACACTTTGCTGTGGAGTGTCTACACTGTACGATCAAATGTTGCAGTTTATTGTGTGTATTTATACACGTGATATGCAAATATACTCCAATCTTCAGTTTCTTGTTAGTTGTATGCATACAAGAACCTTGTATGTACGTATGTACCATAGTGCCTAAATTCCGTGTAGGCCATTGAAGGATACGTAAATCCCATGGATTGATATTGCATGTGCAGTAATACAGGCCTCGGACTCATGTGCGGTGTGTTGTTTTCACCCCATGTAGATCCTAGTGGTTTTGGTACCATTCGCATCAAGCCCACAGGAAGTCTGGTCTTGCTGTTGTGGATCCCTCCTGGCAGTCTGAAGAGTACTGTACTAGGCTACATTGTGAGGTACGAGCAGGTGGATCCCCCTGAGGGAACCGGGGACGTGGAGGTCCTCAACGCTGGTCCCCGTACCCGAGCTCTTCAGGTCTACGGCCTCACTCCTGGCTACACCTATGACTTCACGGTCTCTGCTCTCACCGTGAGCGGCGAGGTTGTCATCACCAATGTGCAACACAGAACCTTTTGAACTTTAAACTAGAAACATGTGGAAGTTTTTGTGTTAAGAATTTATTCGAAAAAAAATACTATTAATACAATCTAGTACATTCCTATATACACTCCAATTCATTATGATTACTGTATCAATGATTATCAAGGAATTTATTCTTATAATGTAGTACATCCATCACGATAATAACACATTTATGGATTGTAGCATATTCGTTATGTTCCATTGACAGCAGCCAAAGTAAGTGTGACTCTGTTATAATTATTAATAACATTCTGTATAATATCCCAGCATATCTCACTGGACTACAGTACCCATGAAGTCAATGTAATAACTATATCGATTTTCACTCCGAGCCAGACAAAGTGTTGCGCAGATGCTCATCATTCACCCCATAGTCAAGGTTACTCATCTGTAGCCATTGTCCAGCCTATTCTACGTATGTACAACCTGCATGTTGTCCGATGTACTATTGTCAGGCACATTCCGTATTTCATATTATGTACATATAATTTGTACCAAGTTATGTAGCCAGTCACTGACACTGATTGAGAGAATTCACGAACCTTTCGTAACAGTCACTATTCCATGTAAGTATATAGCTATACATATTATGTATATAGTATAATATAAATGCTATAATATGTAAGTATACAGAACATTTATATATTATTCTCATTCGATGATATTAGTAATATTATTGTATCTCTAGATAAAATTGTGACATTAAATTGATTATTATAATAATATGACTGAGAACATATATATATGTACGTATATGGTTGTGAATTGAATGAGATATATAGTACAAATTAATGTACATGTCATGTTATATTCTCAATCCCTCTTATTAAATCAACTTATATGTACCTATGCATTGTATTGATTATGTTTAATATATGTAAATTTTATATTTTATAATCATTATATGATACAAGTAGTACTGAATATTGTATTGTATTAAATTAATAATTTTAATACTGTAATATCATTACAGCATGTTACAGTAGGCAAATGTTTCAATCAGTTATAGTATAATTCAATACTTATGTGTACGTGTCATCATCGATCCATTATTGTGTATTATACTATATGTACTGTTCTTCCTGGCTTTCTCTCGACATGGTAGCAGTATCTAGGTCAACATTATCGTAATGGTCCTCCATATTCTCCCCAGTCGTTGAGTCAGCTTTTATGTTAACGTAATGGTCCTCCACAATCTCTTTAGTGGTGGGGTCAGGTTCTATGATATCATAATGGTCCTCCATATTCTCCTCAGATGTGGGGTCAGTTTGTATCTTAACATATTCGTCCTCCATGTTTTCCTTGGAAATTGGGTCAGTTTCCATCTTAACGTAATGGTCACCAGAATATTCTTGTGATATGGGGTCACCCTGATGCGTTTCCGGGTTTGGCATTGTGTAGCTTGGTAGCCTCCGCAGTGAGTCGAGCGAAGTGTAGAAGTCGTTGTCACCTCCTCCATTTGGTAAGCGAATGGATCTCACACGATCATATGTATGTTCTGCTTCCTCTGTTCCCAAGTGAGATGACTCCAGGTCTTCAATAGTCGATATTGTCGTACGTGTATGATGGTCAATGGTATCGTAGTATCCACTTGGGAGTCTCTGTGAGGTTTCTCCCCCAACTAAGTCTTGTTGGTTGTAATACAGGTTGGAAGTAGTATCCTTAGCTGACTGAGATTTGCATATTCTTACTCTTGACATACCTCTCTTACAGCAGATGACGATAAAGATGATTGCAATAACAGGTATTACCACAAGTACTCCGAGAATTACCGACAGACACAGAACAATTATCATCGCTGTAAAAAAAACAAAAGATGATATTAAAATGTATTACATAGTGTGATTATTGTACATATGCTGAGGAAATGCAAAGGGCATATATAGTGCACAAATGAAATTAGTTTTATAAAACACACTATTATTATTAACTTAACATATGCACCAAGTGGTGCTATCATGTGAATATACCATGTGTGCACTGTATATACCTGTTTCAGAGTAATCTGCACTTGATGGATTAGTCTCAGGTTGGCTGGTTGTATCTGTTACTGTAGCATTTCCACTGTCGGTGGTCACTGTTGGCTCCCTACTGGCTGTGCCATTCTCTCCAATGGTTGTCATTGGTGGCTCACTACTAGTGCTAGCGGTGGTGGAAGCAGTTGCTGGTGATTGTGGAGGTGAAGGTTGTAGTTGCAAAGTGGATCCTTCCACCTGCCGATCAAGGATGGTGGTAGGGAGTGTGTTTAAATTGAGATCCTGTCCTCGTACTCTAAAACTTGTTACTTCCGTAAAACAAAACGTCCTCTGGACTTGTGTTATTGGTCTGGATCCTGTGAATTGTCTTGTGTTCCGACCAGTCGTTGCTATGAATACTTGGTAGTTGCGTAATTGTGGTGTGTTGCAAGCAAAGCGACAACTGATGTCACAACAGTCGTTGTCTCCAACGTTGAAGTTAAAGGTAGATAGAGATCCTGAAGAACAGCTGCTCCGTGAAGGACGCTGAACGCATCCATAAACATAGGCCACAACTATTCATGTGGGAAAAGAGATTCAATAAACAAGATTTCATACATCTTATATTAATGTATTGTGCTACGTCAAATTGAACATAATCATAATTATCATATATACGTATGTAGTTATGTACATTATTTTTTTCTGGTAAAAGAAAAATAATGATTCATATGGTCACAATAATTTTTATTGTTGTACTTGAAACTGCTAGTGAATATCTAATATTATGTATTGTTACAACTCTCAGGCTAATGGATGATGCATGCATACATGGATATATGTACACACACATCCATTAGTACGGCATGAACCCTATAGGCTAACACATGCAACAGGCAAATTTCGCAACACTAACCAACATTGTCAGAAGCTCCTCTAGCTCCCATGACGTCAGCCTTCACTCTGATATTGTAGTTTCCTCTCCGATCTGGTAGAGACGACTTTTTGATAACTTGCATGTGATCATCATCATTTGTGGTTTGGATTTGGAAGGATGTCTGTCTGCTTCTGCCTCTTATCGTCAAATTGTACCTCTCAGCAGAGCACTGACCAGCTGTCTGTGTTATGGTAAGATGAACAGATGCACATTGTAATTCTGATGGTGACGACCTATGCTAATCTTAATGTAATTCATTCAATCATTAATAATATTATTCTATTCAATGTGATAATATTGTAAATAAAACCACTTTTATGCGTGCATATGTGTTAGACTCCTATTACTTTGTACTATATCTTATACTGTAATTTCCCACATTAGCACCATTACCATAATATTTTATTTGCAGGAACGTATTTCCAAGAAGACTGACAGTTAAATATGTCTAATATGCATATCAGCATACATTCATTCAGTTTTGCCCCCATAACTTACGTATGTGCATGTAGTGTGTGTGTGTAGTGTACTTGCCTTAAATGTAAGTTGAATGTAAGGATCTCCACTTCTGGGTATCACTGGACACAGCGAGAGATCCTTAATGTCACCTGCGTAGTACAAACATAGTGCTGGTAAAATGGAGGCATACTTCTCAGTTCACACCAGCTACTCCTAATATGGGCTATTATGATAATACACCAACCAGTGTAGCATAGTAATATGACTCAGCAATTTATAGTATTATGTATAGTCGACAGTGCATATACGTACGTAAAAGGCAGTGAATGCAGTGAATAGTGTATAATAGTATTGCATATGGGTCTATTATAGCATAAAGAGGGTTCCATGAAACAATTTTAACTGATGTATATGACATGAATATTATGTAGAGGAATATGATTGCATAGTTCAGTTGTGTACCTCCATGTAATGCAATAACAATTGATTTTGAATGGAATTGACATAGGTCCATCCTCGCATGTTTGAGGATATACAATGCCCATCTTCACTAACATGTGTGCCGGGTATTTCGGTGAAATTCTATGTTAAGCAGCTAAGGCCTTGAGGTATATATATATATTAAGGATTATGCCATGTACTGTACTGTACACAGCTTGTCAGAGTGATCTAAAAAACTATATTTCAAGTTGGTTTTAATCTATATTATATTCATAGTATCTGTACTGATAAAAATGTAAAGTACATATCACTTACTCACAGACATTTACGCTCTGAACACCTTGCCAGTTGTGCAGTCCCAACACCAGGAAGACCAAGGCATACGATAACCGACTGCTTCTGTACTGATCAGTTGTGGACCAAAACATCATCTACTGTGAACAGCTCTTATTCGAATTCCAGTGATTCTTCACATAAAACTAACAGCTAGAAACCTTCAACTCTGCATGTATTAGCTAAATAGCTGCTGCTTTTATAGCCCTTCACCAGAAGCCATGTATATGATCAATACCAGTGATATGGAGGCTTCAGAAGCATTCTAACTACATGAAGTTTTCAACTGGTGATCATGTGAGTCATGTACACCACACAACTGTGGTTTCTGATTGAATTATATGATATTATTAATTATTCCTGTTTTTATCAGGCTTTGGTTCCACTACAGCATTCATATTATAGTATATAATCCATGATTGAATTAACTTCATGCAATTTTAACTATATACCAACTCTTTCCATTATGCCAACAGAATTAATCATTATTATTATTATTTCTTTTTTGAAAATATTTGAACACAAGAGTGTATTGCATGTTGGACAAGTGTTCAGCTATTGACCATGTGTACAGTGTCAACGTCACATAATATTATATTATATGCGTATATTGAGCAAAACTTACGTATGTTCCACATTAAATTTACGCATGAAAGTGTCATATGAAATCATTTGTTATGTCAATAGGCTGCTCGTACCTGGGATTCATTGACGATATTCAGATGTGGATATACTGCAGGATGGTGTTAATGTACGTATTGCCACCTTCAAAGAGCAGGTTATGAACTTCAGCACAATACCTCAGTAAAATTAATGGGTGACAAAATTACATATCAACCAATTACTCAGATGCATGTCAAAACAGAATTACTCAAAGGTCATTTAACGGGTATATACATGTCTTTAGACGGACTGTCCGTGTGGCTTACACTAACAATGGCCATATAATGATGTTGAAAGTATCTGTTAAACAATCCCATTCATTATTGTTATGCATTATGCCTGAGTTGGTTTCGATGTCCAAGTGTATTCATCACTATCACTATCATTGCAACATTGTCTATAGATGTATATTGTAATGGAAATTCTAACCCTTACAATGGCTATAATAATATACAATAGTTTGTATGCATTTTATATGTATGTACATATACAGTATACACAATATATATTTTATATGTGATTAATACTGTATTACTGTATATTAATTCAGCATTCACAATGCATACAGTCTAATGTATTATGTATGTAGCTGTTTATAATAGCTAAATACTCATCGATCACCATACATCTGATAAGATTCTCTTGGAGTGATGAATAACACAGACCTCAACAGTTCCATTTTTGTGAATTCTTCGAGTAATCCCGAAAGGTTTGCTTACTACAGTTTGTTCATAGTTCTCCTGGTCCTCCTCCCCCTTGCCGTGGTGGACATTGTTGTGCTGGTGGTTATCGCGAGGGAGAAGACTATTCCGGGTTTCATACGACTGATTCTTGCCAACAATATAGCATCATCGGAGATAGTGATTGCCGGACTGGTGCAAATATTCCTGGCCAATGTGATACTGTCAGTAGTGGGAGATAAATCACCAAACGCACATTACGCCTGCCGTTTGGCACTTGTTACCATATCGAGTGGAGGAGTAGGGAGATTCCTGTTCATGTCGGCTTTTGCTGTGGCTGTTTACTGTCTGGTGAAAAGTAGAAGTGTACATATTGATAGATTTAATAGACCCACTGTTATAGCCAGCATTGTCCTCTGGATTTGTGCAGTTTTACCAAATACTGTCTTGTTTGGACAAAAATTAGTTAATATTGTCTTTCTTGATGAAATCACCTGTACCTTCTATGGGGTACCTCCGTTGTCATACATCTACTCTTTTGGGTGTATTGTGATCTATGGGCTGTGTAATCTTGCACTTGGCATCATAATCCCTTGTATGACAGTTTGCTATATCAAAATCCACACTCTTTCTGGGGCGACGGATACCATATATGGAATGATAAAATGTGCCGTGTTCCTTTGTGTGGGTAACTTTATCAGTTTTATCGGCTTATCTATACCATTGCTGATATCATCCTTCATGAGTCCAGAAAGGAGTTACTCGGTTGCTTTAGCGTCTGTAAAAATCCAAGGAATTCTTGTTATTTTATCCCTTATACCAGTACCTATTTTTATAATTGTGTACTTTAAGAACATTCGTAAGAAATTTATATTTTGTCTCTGTGTAGTAAAATCTCATTTTGATATCTGCCAGACAGAATTCAACGTTGTTTAAGGTTTAAACTTAAACTTTATCCATGTCATAATGAATCAACTCACAGCTAGTGTACTTTAATTCAGTGTTTCATTTTTATTTTTTTTGCAACATAATAATAATATTATAGCAATCACATACAATTACACAAAAAATGGCAATTATATTAATATATATAATGTATGTAATATGTATTATACATACCACATGCTATATATCAAAGGATGAAGACAAAGCATGCATTATTAACATACTACTACTACTACTACTACTACTACTTGATTTAGAGCGTTTCACCTTGAACTCGCAAATCGATCTCCTTTCGCGTCACAGATAAATCGGTTCTTGGTCGCTTGGTAGCCATCTTCTTCTAGGAGTGGCGGATTATGTGTTACATAACATGTAAAAAGAGGAAGTGATGTCACAAAATTGTGGCGGAGGCGGATTATCTGATTGGCGGATTACATTAATAATAAAACCATGCAAATGAATTCATGCAGGCAATTGGTGGCGGATAAACAGGTTTGGTGGATAAAGCGGTGGCGGATTAACGAGAATTCACTGTACTAGGATTCTGTAATTTCTCTTAAATGCATGCCAGGAGTATTGAGAATGCCACCCCTGCAGTGCAACTGGTTCGGTACATACTCCTGCTTAGTGAGTACACTTCACTCAATTCTTAGCTCATGTATACACTACGTATGTCAAACAGTACTGATAGTAAGCACCCTTGATAAAGAAGTACAGATTCGGTACTTGATTGAAGTACATACTAAGCAAATTTTACTGTATTAACATTTTAGATCACATCACATGAACATAGATGATTACTGCAAGGCTTGTATAATTATTTTCAATTTCTGAAGAACTGTTATAATATTATACTATAATGTAGTATATTAAATGCTTCTCGATTATCTATGTCACACTGTTATTTTCAATTTCTGAAGAACTGTTATATATTATAATGTATTATAGATGCTTCTCGATAATCTATGTCACACTGTGTTAGGACATACATCATGAGATGATTGTGTTCACTGTATACACTTGAATCTACAAGTGGTAGGTTCTGTTTACACTTTAGACAGATTCCATTGTGACCATAGCACTTGAATACACCATGCATTCAGTTTTAGTTTCTAGTGTAATTCTGTATAAACACTGAAGTGTCTGCGGTATACAGTATGGTAAACAGCACTACACATCCATATGTGGCAGTATATATTATGTGGTTACTATGTCAGCAGTGATAGGGGATGTAACTGTACAATAGTGTGACTAGGATTAGTGTGACTTTATTTTAATTAATAACAATAGAACCAAGTGCCCCTTTCTTCAATCAATGTATCATCAGGATGTGGAGTGATACACACTTAGTCTATCAATTGTATAATTCCACTGGTGTGAATGCATCCAGTTCAAGAAGCTTCAGTTACTACAGTTTGTTCATAGTTCCGTTTTACCTCATCCCCCTGGGCATACTCAACTTTGTAGTGTTGGTGGTTATTGTCAGGGACCGGAGTATTCCTGGATTCATACGGCTGATCCTTGCGAACACCTTGATATCTTCAGAGATAGTGATTGTTGGAATGATACAGATATTCCTGGCCAATGTGATATTGCCATTTGTAGACGACAAATCACCAGATGCACAGTACGCCTGCCGTTTGGCTCTCGTTGCCATATCAAGTGGAGGAGCAGGGAGATTCTTATTCATGTCAGCCTTTGCTGCAGCTGTTTACCATCTGGTGAGAAGCGGGACAGCACACATCAAAATGAGACCCACCATAATAGCCAGCATTATTCTGTGGATTTGTGCAATTCTACCAAATACCGCCGTGTTTTTTCCCCAAATAATCAAGACTGTATTCATCCATGATGTTGTCTGTGCGTTCTATGGTGTTGCTCCTCTGATTTTCATCTATTCCATTGGGTGCATAGTGATCTATGGACTGTGTAACATCCTACTGGGTCTCATATTCCCTTACCTCACAACCCTCTACATCAAAACCCATACAGTTTCTGGAGACATGGAAGCCAAACGCGGAATGATTAAATACACCGTTTTTCTCTGTCTGGGAAATATGGTTAGTTTTTTAGGCTTGACTATACCGCTAATAGTTGCAACAGCCGTCAGAGAAGTACCAGATGACTTCACAGCTTCGGCCACTGTAGCCACACAAGGCATCTTGGTCATGTTGTCTCTCGTTCCAGTTCCAATATGCATGGTTATTTATTTTAAGAACATTCGCAGGAAATTTACAACCTGTTTCTGTATTCTGTATTCATATTTGAATATTTGCAAGTTCAAATATAACGTTGTGTAATTTTAATGCTAGAGTCCATTTACTTCTTCAATGCATTAACCCATGAGTTTGATTTAATGTTTTCGGGTTTTATGATTATTTTATTCATCTGTGTAAAATAAAATTGAATGATTACATAATGTACATAGTAATTCAAGTGAGATATGCTTAGTTGTACATATCTATAAGTCAATTACACACAAATCTCACACACTCAGGTACGCTACACACTGTCGTGTACACACGATACAAACACGTACATATATACACAGGCACACGCACATGCATCTTATATATATGCATATCAGGTATGTTTAATTTGTGTGTGTTAGAACATGTGTGAATATGTGCATGCATCAATCCTTACTTGTGCAAGCCTGTGGGTGATGAGTCTGTGTATGTGTGAATATTATGTGCTGTGTGCCCAATGCATGTGTGTAGGTTTGTGTGTGTGTGTGTGTGTGTGTGTGTGTGTGTGTGTGTGTGTGTGTGTGTGTGTGTGTGTGCGTGTGTGTGTGTGTGTGTGTGTGTGTGTGCGTGTGTGTGTGTGTGCGTGCGCGCGCGTGTGTGTGTGTGCGTGTGTGTGCATGTGTGTGCATGTGTGTGCATGTGCATGTGTGTGTGTGTGTGTGTGTGTGTGTGTGTGTGTGTGTGTGTGTGTGTGTGTGTGTGTGTTGTTTATTATACTAATCATGCAGATACGTTTCAAAGAATTCAGTGCGTTCTTGCTACATCTGAATTTATGTATTGTAGATTCCTGGTATTACATAGTTATAATTGAATCTATGTTTCGGTATAATTCATGCCAGTCCATTAGACACCTCTCGTTGAACAATTCATACTTATTCAGGGTAGTTACAGTACGCACGTATATGTATTATAAATGTTTTGAAACCAATCAAATATGTTTCAAAGAATTCAGTGAGTTCTTGCTACATCTGAATTTATGCATTGTTAGATTCCAGGTATTACATATTATTTATAATTGAAATAATTCTATGTTTTGGTATAATTCAGGCTAGTTTGACACCTCTTGTTGAACAATTCATACTTATTCAGGGTAGTTTGCATTTCAAAATCATGCCATTCAGTTTTTACAACTTCATTGAAATAGCACTTTCTGATTTGATTCATTTCAATTGATCAGCAGCATTGATGCTACTACTGAATCCTTCTCATACAAGGCATCATAGTAAATTATTACATATAACAGTTACTAATAACAACATTATATATTATTATAATAAACAATAATACAATAAGTATGTAAAACATTGGAGATATGTATATTCCTACTAATACGGAAAACAGAATATAATATTTGTATAATTATTATGTATTAATACATTACTGTATACATACCTACTGCTATGTATATTTTAGGATATACCAGTGTCGCATAACAGACCATTGGATCAACTGTAGAAGGCTCACTGATTATTCTTGAGGCAATCATGATGTGGAATGTGACAGAGTTTACCAATACCAGTCACATGAATTCATCCAGCAGTGGTGATGACTTTTCTTACTACAGTTTGTTCATAGTTCTCCTGGTCCTCCTCCCCCTTGCCGTGGTGGACATTGTTGTGCTGGTGGTTATCGTGAGAGAGAAGACTATTCCAGGTTTCATACGACTGATCCTTGCCAACAATATAGCATCATCGGAGATAGTGATTGCTGGACTGGCGCAAATATTCATCACTAATGTGATATTGTCAGTAGTGGGAAACAAATCTCCCCATTTTGCCTGTCGGTTGGCTCTTGTTACCTTAGCAAGTGGAGGAGCAGGGAGATTCCTGTTCATGTCGGCCTTTGCTGTAGCTGTTTTCTGTCTGGTGAAAAGTGGAACAGTACAAATCAAAATGAGACCCACCATAATAGCCAGTGTTGTCCTGTGGATGTGTTCTGTTCTACCAAGCACATTATTATTCTCTCCAGAAGTAATAGAGACCATTTTCATCAACGATATAGTGTGCTCGTTCCGTGGAGTACCGCCCCTGTCATATATCTTCTCCTTTGGGTACGTTATATTCTATGGACTGTGCAACATCATAGTAGGTGTTGTATTTCCTATTTTAACATTTCGCTACATCAAAGTCAACACTATTTTCGACAATGTGGAAATCAAGCACGGATTGATAAAATGTGCTGTTTTTCTCTGTCTGGGAAACATTCTGAATTTTTTCGGTCTTTTCATTCCTTTGCTCATTGCAACATTCACTCCAGCAAGGCTTGACGATTCCATCAATGGCGCCCTCTCAAGAGGAGTAGGGATCCTCGTCATACTATCTCTCATCCCGGTACCCATTTTTACGATTGTTTACTTCAAGAACATTCACAAGGGGATTATCAACTTCCTTTGTTCCATACGTGTTCGTCTACAGTCAGTCATCAGTCACAATTCAAGTCAATGATGTAACCAAGTAACATGTTGCTGGCTGTTTACAACTTCCAACGATATTGTGTTTTGCAATAATAATTATTATGCAAACACCCATGAATACAAACACACCTGAATAATGCAGAGATAATTGAAATTCTGTTCATACAGTATAAGTTAATTGGACCCACAGATATACACATGGTTAATAATAATATTATTATTGCTGTACATATGTATATACACACATCTAGATCTCATCCAAAATCAGTGTCATCTTTTGAAAAATGAATTGAGTTGTGATTACACGATTATTTGCTGTGTATGTACTATGTACCAGCAACAAAAGGTGGAATTACCTGGCCAGTCAGGAGAGGTCTATAGCACCTACATTGTACATACAAAAGTATACCTGATATATATGCGTGTCAACCTGATATTTTCACCAGACCTAGCTGGGGATGTGAACTAACATATGAAATAATCCCTGTTGCCTGTAACCCCAGATACATTTCCAGGTGTAATTAATATTTATTTCAATGTATGAGAAAGTATAGGGTACATAAACGTTAAGCACCTTTTTGAATAGCTCATTGGAATGTGGGTGTGTCAAACTGATGCTTTAACCATACCTAGCTGGGGACGAGAACTAAAATATGAAACAATTTCCATGTCTGTATTTTGCTCATTACCACAGCTACACTCCGAGGTGCTTAATATATTTTCAATGTATGGAAAAGTATTGGAGAAATAAACCTTAAGGACCTTTTAGAACAGTTCATGGGAATGTGGGCATGTCAATCTGATACTTTGACCGGATCTAGCGGGAGACGTGAACT
Source organism: Chondrilla cf. caribensis (assembly GCA_964020155.1). Lineage (NCBI taxonomy): Eukaryota > Metazoa > Porifera > Demospongiae > Chondrillida > Chondrillidae > Chondrilla > Chondrilla cf. caribensis. The sequence continues at coordinate 3,221,598 of OZ026546.1, read as the reverse complement.
AACATATGGAACAATTCCCACGTCCAGCCCGTGGTGACCAGCAACAGGATGTGAAATTACCTGAGTGATCACCACAAGGCATATTACACTTATATAGGAATGTACATACATACAAAAGCAAATGCAATATTATATATGCCATATGGACATCGGAGAGAATTATTGATCCACAACAAAATGTATCGTTTTTGTTGTCAAAAGGACTGTACTATTTCCAGGAGTGTGTCTATGCATCCATATGTGAGCTATGATCCATCACGTGCACACAGGAGAGGCCGTGGTGACAGGGAGGAAATTTGACATTTTTTGCTTGTCACCATGAGGCCTATAGCACATTCAGGATGATGTGTATGCATCCCCAATTATGTTGATTATTGCATATACTTTTGTATGTACATTTCAATATAAGCGTAATATGCCTTGTGGTGATCACAAAGGTAATTTCACATTCCTTTGCTGGTCACCAAGGGCTGCCCAGTGTCCATGCCAAACTCACCAACACATTTTGAGATGCATACACACCGTCCTGAGTGTGCTATAAGCCTCGTGGTGACAAGCAAATTAATGTTAAAATTTTTCCTTGTCACCACGGCCTCTCCTGTGTGCATGTGATACTCCATAGCACAAATACGGATGCATGTACACACTCCTGGAACCAGTACAGTCCTTCTGATATCAAAAGTGATACGCTTTGTCGCTCATCAAAAAAATTTTCTCCAGTGTCCATATGGCATATATAATATTGCATTACCGTTGTATGTACATTCCAATAATATAAGTGTATTACGCCTTGTGGTGATAACTCAGGTAATTTCATATTCCATTACTAATACCCGAGGTCTACCAAGTGTCCATTCCAAACTCACCAACATGCATGCATACACACCGTTCGGAGGTGCTTAATATTCTCACAATGTATGGGAGAGTATAGGAGAGAAAATGCTAAACATCTTTTTGCACAACTTGTGGGTGAGGGGGCATGTCAACTTAATATTTTAGATAGACTTAGCTGGGGGCATTAATTAACTTCTTAAAACGATTCCCATCCCACTAGGTGTCCCACAACCCCAGTTACATTCAGAGGTGCTTAATATTAATTTAAAGAGAAATATTTTAACCCATCTTAGTATATAATGTAGTGTGCCAGACAACTCATTATTTTTGTCATCATGATGGATTAGTGTACTATAATATGCTCAATAGTTAGTTCTGATGTCATATGTGTATTGATGTTGACCATTGGTATGTCCTAACTAGCACCTTCTGGTGTGGTGCACTCAATTAATAATTGTTGACTGGTTGATTGATACAATACGCAAAAAATACAGTTACTCTTTAGTCTAAGAGAATAATATCTATAAAATCGGTAAATAAAATATGCATATGTTCTTAAAGTCCGATGAGTTGCATCTTGCAGGACCTCTCATCAAACTTGCACCTCTCTCTGCCACACCTCACGTGTGCCCAGGGCATCCGACGTGGACGGGGAGGTGCTTCATGCCCCAGGGAGTGCATGCCACTTGTCATCAATGTTTCAGCACGCTGTTTCCTCACAGGTAGTCAAGCCGGCAACATCAAGGAGTTTACCATCATAAGATAGTAGGGGGGTTGACTGGCTACTCGGAAGGTCCAAATTTCAGGGCCGCGAACCATTACGTCTGGCACACCGAGTATTACGGGTGCCAGTCGCCGATGTGGGCAATGAATTGATAGCTTCTTCGGAGACCAAAGAATCACGGATTCCACCAGTCCACAGGCCTGTCAGAGATGTTCAGACTTGCACATCGGTAATCATCAGAGCCAGCCGAGACACACATCAAACAGCAGCATCCTCAACACGACGACAAGAGTCTCCCCGGTAGGGCCCAAAACCTAAAATAATGTAGCATGTATTGGACCCCACCTGTGCCGCATGCGCATAGTGTGTGCATAGGAGGGTGTGTGCAAGCACAGTGTATGCATAGTAAAGTGTATGCAGCGTAAAGGTAATGAATGGCACGGCCTAACTTACGTGCGCCCGAAGGCAATAATAAAGGAAAAAGGGTGGTGAGCAGAGAGCCGCGTGGTTCCGACAACATAGCCTTCGTAGGACCTACTTACAGGACCCCTAGGGGAGACTAGCCGACCATGATCCCAGGCACCGCCCGCCTCCGAAGAGGACGGACGCCCAAACCTCGTCCGAGAACACTCGAGAGACCCGACGACTTACAGGAGACCGGGACGTGTGAACTCCATGCGTGATCAAACAGCGAACCGAAGAAGGAGAGGGTAGAACAGCTAACCACGCTTGCGCTCGGGGCACCCCCTCCAATTCGAATCCTCCAGCATCTGCAGCTTCCCCAGCACGGATCTACTCACGAAGAAAATGGACGCGACGTGATCTTTTATAGAGGTTCGTACTTCGGGGATTCCCAAACGATGGATACAGTGATTTGACGGTGCTGTGTGATGTTGTGCCAGACCCTAGGCGCCAGTATATCAGACACAAGACCTGGCCATGATTGTCACTTTCTCACAACAATGCTCCGAACAGTAAACAAACATGTCCCAAACTATAAACATACATGTTCCAAACTATAAACATACATGTTCCAAACTTCAAACAAACATGTTCCAAACTGTAAACAAACATGTATACCGTTTCAATTCAGGCTGTAATTTCTATGCGTGTGTATGGATGTGCATGTGCATGTGTGTTCTGTATGGATGTGTGCATGTGCATGTGCTGTGCATGTGCATGAATGTTGTATGGGAGATGTGTGTTTGTGTGTGTGTTTGTGTGTGTGTGTGTGTGTGTGTGTGTGTGTGTGTGTGTGTACGTGTGCATGTGTGCATGCGTGCTTGTGTGTGTGCATGTGTGCATGCGTGCGTGCATGCTTGCCTGTCTGCCTGCCTGCCTGCCTGCATTCAAGAGTTCCTGAATGTGTGTATGGCACATCTTGCTATGATTCATCACATGGATACTGCATGGTCTTTTCTTTCATTCTATATACTTCGATTCAAGGTGTCTATTCTATTAGCTCATGGTGCAGAGCCTTATGCAAGATGTAGTTGCTCAAGTTTCTTAAGCATGTGGTGATCCTTGATCAATGATCTCTCAGTATATATGTGAGAATGTATTGAACTGATGACTATCATTAAATGCCATGATATGATGTTTATAAATGTCTACTATGATGGTAGTCATAATGACTATTATAGAATGTATTTCACTATCACTGACTCCATTTGGTGAATTACCATACGTATGTATGCATGATATGTGTGTGAGTGCATGTACGTGCATGTGTGTACATATTGATGCAAATATGAGTCTGTATATTATATATAATATTATAAATGAGCGTGAGTTGTGTACATACATTATACTGATATGTAGCCAGTGTATCATTATATGTAATTTGTGACAATTTTTTGGTGCAGTGGACCTCCTGGCAAAGCAGCGCAAAAGAACCCTTTTGCAATTGAAGTGGACCATGTATGAATCTGAAGCTGCAGTGTGACATTCTAATAAATTTATATCGGCAATGCTTTATTATACCTGATTGTATCATGTCAATTTACTGTTAAAAATGATCAATATATTTTTATCACATTCTGCATAATACACAACTTGCGTATATACATACTGTAAGAGTACTCACTGTATGATGTAATTTGATATTGATAACAAACAGTAAATGTCCAGTAAGTACATAAATGACTTGGCAATGCTTACTATAATGTAATACAAAATGTCAAATTATAATATACTAGATACATCAGTTTCCGGTACAATTAATACAAATACAGCTGATATGAAATGTCAATACTAGATACATTGGTTTCTGGTACTATTACGGTAACTCATTTCACTAATTGAAAACAATTCTATTCTGTGTGTTAACTGGCACGCCTTTGATCTTGGACTAATAGGAAGGCATCTGCAGACTGGTTGAGTTTATGTCATTTAGCTTAGCCTCAACTGTATGTACCAAACACATGTACATGTAGCATATGTACTTAAGTGTGTACACACATGCTGTATTGAAGTGCATACACATAACCAGGACTACAGGTACAAAAAATTGTGCAAGTGGTGAAACGGACACACTGTGATATAATATATTATAGTATATGTATGCATGTACATATGTATGTACCTTCTCTTAGCCTCCCTGGCAGCCACAGCTTGGGCAATCTGCTCATCTTCATGACTTTCCTCCCACAGAAATAACTATTATACATGATAATAATTATAGATATTGTGGTTATATACATACATACATGTGTAAATGCAAACACGTACATAATATGTTCATAGAGAGAGTTTAGAGTAAACTAAATGTCACTTTTGTGCTTGTCACCACGACCTCTCCTGTGTGCACATAATGCATCATAGATCTATCACGAATGCTCGGACACACTCCTGGAACTAATACGGTCCTTTGATAGCAAAAATGATAGGTTTTGTTGCTGATGAAAATTCTCTCAGGTGTCCATATGGTACATAGCATTATACATTTGTATGTACATTTCAATATGAGTGTAATACGCCTTGTGGTGATAACTCGGGTGATTTGACATCACGTTGCTGGTCACCAAGGGCTGCACAGTACCTGTCCCAAACTCACCAACACAATTTCGGATGCATGCAAACTGTCCTAGGTGTGCTATGGGCCTCGTGGTGACAAGCACAAAAATGTCACTTTTTGTACTTGTCACCACGAGCTCTCATGTGTACACATAATGCATCATAGATCTAATACAAATGCACGGACACACTCCTGGAACTAATACGGTCCTTTTGATAGCAAAAATGATAGGTTTTGTTGCTGATGAAAATTCTCTCAGGTGTCCATATGGTACATAGCATTATACATTAGTATGTACATTTCAATATGAGTGTAATACGCCTTGTGGTGATAACTCAGGTGATTTGACATCACGTTGCTGGTCACCAAGGGCTGCCCAGTACCTGTCCCAAACTCACCAACACAATTTCGGACACATGCAAACCGTCCTGGGTGTGCTATGGGCCTCGTGGTGACAAGCCAAAAAATGTCAATTTTTATGCTTGTCACCACGACCTCTCCTGTGTGCACATAATGCATCACAGATCTAATACGAATGCATGGACACACTCCTGGAACTAATACGGTCCTTTTGATAGCAAAAATGATCGGTTTTGTTGCTGATAAAAATTCTCTCAGGTGTCCATATGGTACATAGCATTATACATTAGTATGTACAATTCAATATGAGTGTAATACGCCTTGTGGTGATAACTCAGGTGATTTGACATCACGTTGCTGGTCACCAAGGGCTGCACAGTACCTGTCCCAAACTCACCAACACAATTTCGGATGCATGCAAACCGTCCTGGGTGTGCTATGGGCCTCGTGGTGACAAGCACAAAAATGTCACTTTTATGCTTGTCACCACGACCTCTCCTGTGTGCACATAATGCATCATAGATCTAATACGAATGCACGGACACACTCCTGGAACTAATACGGTCCTTTTGATAGCAAAAATGATAGGTTATGTTGCTGATTAAAATTCTCTCAGGTGTCCATATGGCACATAGCATTATACATTTGTATGTACATTTCAATATGAGTGTAATACGCCTTGTGGTGATAACTCAGGTGATTTGACATCACGTTGCTGGTCACCAAGGGCTGCCCAGTGTCCGTGCCAAACTCACCAACACAATTTCAGACACATGCAAACCGTCCTAGGTGTGCTATGGGCCTCGTGGTGACAAGCCAAAAAATGTCAATTGTTATGCTTGTCACCACGACCTCTCCTGTGTACACATAATGCATCATAGATCTAATACGAATGCACGGACACACTCCTGGAACTAATTCGGTCCTTTCGATAACAAAAATGATCGGTTTTGTTGCTGATTAAAATTCTCTCAGGTGTCCATATGGTACATAGCATTATACATTTGTATGTACATTTCAATATGAGTGTAATACGCCTTGTGGTGATACCTTGGGTGATTTGACATCGTGTTGCTGGTCACCAAGGGCTGCCCAGTGTCTGTGCCAAACTCACCAACACAATTTCGGACACATACAAACCGTCCTGGGTGTGCTATGGGCCTCGTGGTGACAAGCACAAAAATGTCAATTTTTATGCTTGTCACCACGACCTCTCCTGTGTACACATAATGCATCATAGATCTAATACGAATGCACGGACACACTCCTGGAACTAATACAGTCCTTTTGACAACAAAAATGATACATTTTGTTGTGGATCAATAATTCTCCCCGATGTCCATATGGCATATATAATATTGCATTTGCTTTTGTATGTATGTACATTCCTATATAAGTGTAATATGCCTCGTGGTGATCACTCAGGTAATTTCACATCACGTTGCTGGTCACCACGGGCTGGACATGGGAATTATTCCATATGTTAGTTCACGTCTCTCGCTAGATCCGGTCAAAGTATCAGATTGACATGCCCACATTCCCATGAACTGTTCTAAAAGGTCCTTAAGGTTTATTTCTCCAATACTTTCCCATACATTGAAAATATATTAAGCACCTCGGAGTGTAGCTGTGGTAATAAGCAAAATACGGACATGGAAATTGTTTCATATTTTAGTTCTCGTCCCCAGCTAGGTATGGTTAAAGCATCAGTTTGACACACCCACATTCCAATGAGCTATTCAAAAAGGTGCTTAACATTTATGTACCCTATACTTTCTCATACATTGAAATAAATATTAATTACACCTCGAAATGTATCTGGGGTTACAGGCAACAGGGATTATTTCATATGTTAGTTCACATCCCCAGCTAGGTCTGGTGAAAATATCAGGTTGACACGCATATATATCAGGTATACTTTTGTATGTACAATGTAGGTGCTATAGACCTCTCCTGACTGGCCAGGTAATTCCACCTTTTGTTGCTGGTACATAGTACATACACAGCAAATAATCGTGTAATCACAACTCAATTCATTTTTCAGTATCAAGTCTATGACATTGTATGTCATAGAGAGGATACTGTTAAGCACATTTTGATGTAGTTCATTGAAGAGGGTGATTGTCGTGCTGATATTATTTGGTCCAGACTTAGCATGAGACGGGAACAAAATTCTGAAACACTCCCTGTCTCTGTGTGTGTGCTGTGAGCCTAGTTACATTCGGAGGTGCTTAATATTTCCAATGCATGCATGGGAGAGAAAAACTCTATACTGGTAAGTACTTTTTGATGCAGCTCATGGCAGAGGGTGTGTGTCATGCTGATATTTGGTCAAGACCTGGCCTTGATTGAGAACTAAATTTTGAAACTCTCTCTATATGTGTTGAGTAACACTAGTTATTCTAGATGATGCTATGGGGTCAAATTTAGCCCATGCATAGGACATGTACACTTTCCAAAGCCCAAAAATAAAGCCGAAGCACCTCATGACAGAGAGTGTGAGTCAAGGTGATATTTGGTCCAAACCTAGCTTGGATTGAAAGTTACATTCTAAAACACTCCACATCTTTGTACATGTTCTTCGTTTGGAGGTGCTTAACATTTCCAAGTTATAGGAGAGAATAGGGGGAATAATGTTAAGCACCTTTTGAGTATCTCATGGCAGAGATAGTGTGTTAAGCTGATAATTGGTCCAGAACTAAATGGGGACTACTTAATTTCTACATACACTGTGTGTACAGGATATAGTGTCGAATGTGGTCTTATTCTCTCAAACCTGGAGCAAATATTTAATTTGGTTAGGTCTCTCTCTCTCTCTCTCTCTCTCTCTCTCTCTCTCTCTCTCTCTCTCTCACACACACACACACACACACACACACACACACACACAAAATTATACATATGTTATACATGCTGCTAGTTTATTCAAGAATAGCCTTTAACTTGGTGGTGCATAGCCCATCGATGAGAGTATGTATGCATCTGTTTTTGTGTATATGTTTTATCATGATTTTTAATGCAGCATATGGACACTGGAGAGTGGTAACAAACTGTATCTTGTTCGACATCACCTATGATGGGCTATGGACACTTGAGAGGTCATGGTTACCAGCAAAGAATTTCGACATTTCCATGCTCTGCCTGGTGACCATGAGGTTCACAGTTTATTAACAAGGGTGTGCATGCATCTGTGTTTCTGTTGTTAAGTTTGATTAGGATCTATGGTTTGATATGGACACTGGGCAGCCCTTGTTGAGCATTAATACGTAGGATCCAAAATCACGTGAGTAGTCACCACGAGGTCTATATATAGCACGCGACCATATTTGGGAACGTACATCCGAAGTACGTTGCATAATATGTCCAAAAACCGTATATGAAGTATACGTGTTTCCGTTGACACTATCCTTGCGAGCGATGATGCTAACTCTCCTTTGTTTGTGCTCTGTTCTAACCACCGCTAACGCCTTCATAAGCTCCGAATCCGCTCTCAGAGAGGACGTCAATTTCGACTTCGGGTGGCTGTTTCATCTTGGAGATTTCAAAACGTGGCAGTGTAGTGCGGACGATTTCCCCCAAAATCGCAGTGGAGTGCAGTGTTTGGGTTTAAGGGGGGATCCGTCAACAAACGCTGATGCCTGTCGCGATTCGTGCTGTGGGGATGTAATGTGCGCAATATGGCAGTTTGCTTCCAATCAAGGCTGCTGGCTCGGTACCAGTGACGACTGCAACCACCCAAGCTCTGACTGGGTTGGTGGTGAGAGGAAGGTCCCTGCAAAACCACCCGCACCAGCAACGAACGGGCCTGCATCTCGTGACTACGACGACAGCAGTTGGGAATTAGTGGATGTTCCTCACGACGGAATCATCTCGGGAATTTACACCGAAGACGGACCGAGATCGCACGGATACCTTCCCCTGAACATCACTTGGTACAGAAAGCATTTCAATCTCCCGTCTGAATGGAAAGGTCGCACGGTGTGGGTGTATTTTGAGGGTATATTTCGGGCTTCTACTGTGTTTTTCAATGGCGTGGAACTCCTCTATCATGACTCAGGATACACCAGCTTCACCGTTCGTTTGGACAATAGCTCATCAGTTTTCTACGGTGATGGTAAACAGAATGAGAATGTTCTTGCCATTCGAGCCGATGCAATGCATGGCACAGGTTGGTGGTATGAAGGAGGCGGTATATACAGACACACCCACCTCATCAGCGCAAATCTCCAACATGTCATTCAGAATGGTCTGTATGGAGTATTGAATGTAAGTGGAAGCATTAAACCTCATGATCCAACAGACTCTTCCAAAGGTCGGTATGCTGACGAAGTTTTAGTGTATCAAAGTGTTGAGGTGGCCAATGATGGTATTGGCAGCGAAATAATTCAACTTCGACTCACAGTATTTGATGAAAGTGGAAAGACTTTGTTATCTATCATGACTGAACCTTCATCAGTGGAAGCTGGAGGGATTGGCAAGATTACCCATGGAGTCGGGATACAGAACAACACAGAACTTTGGAGTATCAACCGTCCTTATCTTTACACCCTCCAGTGTGAGGTAATGGTGAACAATTCTGTAGTAGATGTAGTCAATGTGTCCATTGGAGCAAGACATACAAAGTGGGATCCAGACACAGGTTTCTACTTGAATGACGCCCCCTTCATATGGAGAGGTTTCAACAATCACAACGATTTCACTGGTGTGGGTGTAGCTGTCCCGGACAGAGTGAATCTATTTCGTGCCCAGTCCATGCGAGCAGTTGGAGCTAATTCTTGGAGAATGTCCCATAACCCCCCTATCCCTGTTATGCTGGACATTATGGACAGAGTTGGTGTTATTGTTTGGGACGAGAACAGAAACTTTGGTGACAACTCACTGTGGGTACAAAGTGAGGCAGACATGGTTAAGCGTGATCGAAATCATCCAAGTGTCATGATTTGGTCGTTTTGCAATGAAGCTGGTTGTAATCTAGCGCAAAATGAGGAACAAGTTGCTGTGGACTTTAAAAATGTATCAAATGACATGGACCAATTCCGATTTGTGACAGCTAATCAAAATGGTCATATTGGAGGTGGCCTCTCAAATGTCATTGATGTCCAGGGATTTTCCCACCAGGGAGGTAATGTTTTTGACAGTTATCATGAGAAGTTCCCCAAGAAGCCACTAATTGGTTCAGAATGCTGCTCGTGTACTACACAACGTGGTGAAGACTTTCCTGATGCTTCAAGGAAAGTCTTATCCAACTTCAACGCTGACTGCAACCAAGCACAAACTGGGAACCAACTTAACCGCAAGTTCGTTGCAGGCTGTATGGTGTGGACTCTCTTTGACTATTATGGCGAGCCTACTCCCTACGGATGGCCAATGGTATCCTCTTCGTTTGGATCCATTGACCTGGCAGGTTTTGCAAAGGCTTCAGCATATTGGTACAGAAGTTGGTGGCTGTACAGTGCAATGCACAACAAATCCTTGAGTGGAGAAGACGTACCTTCCAACCCTCCACAACTCGTAAATCCAAAGGCAACCCCGTCTCAAGAGAACATGACATCTGGATACATCGTTCATATTGTTCAAAGCTGGGAGTCGTTTCCAGCTAATTCCCATGCAATTTCTGTCTACACTAATGCTCCCATGGCAGAACTGTTTGTCAATGGAAAGTCCTTGGGTGTCAAGACAATTGGTTGGCAAGGGTGGGCTGGTTGGACCAGTTTGTATACTCCCGGTAAACTGATGGCTACGGCAATAAATGAGAACAAAGACGTGCTTGCTTCTCACACGGTTGAGACAGCTGGAGCAGCAGCCAAAGTTGTTGCGTATGTGGATGTCCCAAGTATTAAAACAGGTACAGGCAGCGTGCTTGTTTTGGATGGCCAGGATGCAGGAATGGTCAGTGCTGCTATTGTTGATACCAGTGGTAATGTGGTGCCTTCAGCTACGAATAATGTCACCTTTAGCATTGTCAGTGGTCCAGGACGTATTATTGGAGTCGGCAACGGTAACCCATCGTGCCACGAGCCCAACAAAGCACCCTGGCGTAGTGCCTATCATGGACTAGCTCGAGTCATAGTCCAAGTGACCATGGATGCCTCCACTCATCCTCTACACCGTCACCGTCTCAGACAGGTTGATAGAGATGGAGGTATTTTGACTCACATTGTACATCCAGAATTTAAATTCTCTGCTGATCAATCAATTGTTGTTGAAGCATCTGTTGATGGTCTGGGAAGTGCCCAGGTATCCATCCCAGTCACTGCTGATGCTGGAAAGCACAGCGTTCTCTCTGTGGCCAGCAGAAAGAACAAGTAAAGTGGATTGTAGACTATTATTGACTCTATAGTGATATCTGTAGCATTATTATCCTATGTAAACTTAAATTTGTATTTGTGAGCCATACAGTTTTGTACTTACAATATATCATTAGACTGTATTAATTGCAATTCAATCGTGTCTTCCATTTAATAAGAATGCTACGATGTACATACCAGGATTGACTCAAAACTGGAAGGATCCAGAAATTGATATAATATGTAGAGTACCTCAGTGCATATAATATGATCACCTGGCCACTTTGATATCAATATATATATTATGTAGTTAACCATGGAACTGCGCGCATGACAGAGTATACATGCATGATTATGAGAGCTGATTCTAAAACTTAAAGGTTTGCTATTGATTCATATATAGCATATGTATGCAGGGTAAGAATATATACCCACAAAATATTTTACATAATTCCTTGCAGCCCAGCTAATTTACACGAAATAATATAAGTACGTACATCTAGCAGCTATCTAGATATAAGTACTCCCTAATATTTACTTGGTATCGGAGTAGGTCCAGATAATACGTAGCCATATTACATGACATTGTGCGGAATGGAATACTTGCATGATCAATACATACGCAATATGGCGTTGGTTGCCATTTTTAGACGAGATATGAGTATTACGCAATATACCGGAGCTGCTCACTCTTGCCGAATCCTTTGGAGCACAAACGCCCGTACAAGCTTCGAGATGATTTTGTCCTCCTTTGTGTTGTGCTGTATTTTTCTTACCGCCAAAGCGTCTTTGAAGTCCGGATCCACTCTCAGGGAGGTCGTCAATTTCGACTTCGGATGGCGATTTCATCTGGGCGATATAGGAACTGGGTGGCAATGCAGTCCAGACGAATTCCCCCAAAATCGCAGCGGCGTTGAATGTAAGGGACTCAAAAGCGATCAGTCAACGACCGCTGATACATGCCGTGGTTCTTGCTGTGGGGATATAATGTGCGCAATATGGCAGTTTGACCCTGATAAAGGCTGCTGGCTCGGTACCAGTGACGACTGCAACCACCCAAGCTCTCACTGGGTTGGTGGTGAGAGGAAGGTCCCTGCAAAACCACCCGCACCAGCAAAAAACGGTCCCACATCTCGTGACTACAACGACAGCAGTTGGCAATTAGTGGATGTTCCTCACGATGCTCTTATTTCTGGGACATATTCTCAAGATGCACCAGAAAAACACGGATACCTTCCCTTGAACATCACTTGGTACAGAAAGCATTTCAATCTCCCGTCTGAATGGAAAGGTCGCACAGTGTGGGTGTATTTTGAGGGTATTTTTCGGGCTTCTACAGTGTATCTCAATGGCGAAGAACTCCTCTATCACGACTCGGGGTACACCAGCTTCACCGTTCGTTTGGACAATAGTTCATCGGTTTTCTATGGTGATGGTAAACAGAATGAAAATGTTGTTGCAATTCGAGCCGATGCAACACATGGCACAGGTTGGTGGTATGAAGGAGGTGGTATATACAGACACACCCACCTCATCAGCGCAAATCTCCAACATGTCATCCAAAATGGTCTATATGGAGGAATTGAAATAACAGGAGAAATTTTAACTCAGGAACAGTTAGCGACGGAAATAATGTTACATCCCACTGTTGAGGTAGCCAACGATGATACATCCAGTAAGATGGTTCAAGCTCGATTTAACGTCTTCAGCGAAGGTGGAGGACCTCTCAAACCTGTTGTAACACAACCTGTATCAGTTGATGCCGGAAAAATTGCAATGATGAGTGCTCAGATGATGATGCAAGAAGCACAACTGTGGAGTATCAACCGTCCTTATCTTTACACCCTCCAGTGTGAGGTAATGGTGAACAATTCCGTGGTAGATGTAGTCAATGTGTCCATTGGAGCAAGACATACAAAGTGGGATCCAGACACAGGTTTCTACTTGAATGACGCCCCCTTCATATGGAGAGGTTTCAACAATCACAACGACTTCACCGGTGTGGGTGTAGCTGTCCCGGACAGAGTGAATCTATTTCGTGCCCAATCCATGCGAGCAGTTGGAGCCAATTCTTGGAGAATGTCCCATAATCCCCCTATTCCTGTTATGTTGGACATTATGGACAGAGTTGGTGTTATTGTTTGGGACGAGAACAGAAACTTCGGTGACAACCCAATATGGGTTCAAAATGAAGCTGACATGGTTAAGCGTGATCGAAATCATCCAAGTGTCATGATTTGGTCGTTTTGCAATGAAGGAGGTTGTAATCTGGCTCAAAACGAGGAAGAAGTTGCCATGGAGTTTAAAAAAGTATCCAATGCTATGGACCAGTACCGATTTGTGACAGCTAATCAAAATGGTCATATTGGAGGTGGCCTCTCAAGTGTCATCGATGTACAGGGATTTTCGCACCGACCTGGAAGTGCCTTCGATGATTATCACAAACAATTTCCCAAAAAACCTTTGATCGGATCAGAATGCTGCTCTTGTCGCACTCAACGAGGAGAGGATATTGGTGATAGTAAGAAATCAACTTTTTCCAACTTCAATGCTGACTGTAACCAGGCACAAACTGGGAACCAACTTAACCGCAAGTTCGTTGCAGGCTGTATGGTGTGGACTCTCTTTGACTATTATGGCGAGCCTACTCCCTATGGATGGCCAATGGTATCCTCTTCTTTTGGATCCATTGACCTGGCAGGTTTTGCAAAGGCTTCAGCGTATTGGTACAGAAGTTGGTGGCTGTACAGTGCAATGCACAACAAATCCTTGAGCGGAGAAGATGTACCTTCCAACCCACCACAACTCGTAAATCCAAAGGCAACCCCATCTCAAGAGAACATGACATCTGGATACATCGTTCATGTTGTCCAAAGCTGGGAACCAATATCCGGTCTCACTAATCATACGATACATGTCTACACTAATGCTCCCATGGCAGAACTGTTTGTAAATGGGGAGTCCATGGGGGTCCTGACCATTGGTTGGCAAGGATGGGCCCAATGGAGTGTGAAGTTTACTCCCGGTAAACTGATGGCTACAGCAACCAATGAGAACAAAGAGGTACTTGCCTCTCACACGGTTGAGACAGCTGGAGCAGCAGCCAAAGTTGTCGCCTATGTGGATGTCCCGAGTAATAAAACAGGTACAGGCAGTGTGCTTGTTTTGGATGGCCAGGATGCAGGAATGGTCAGTGCTGCTATTGTTGATGCCAGTGGTAACGTGGTTCCTTCAGCTACGAATAATGTCACCTTTAGCATTGTTAGTGGTCCAGGACGTATCATTGGAGTTGGCAACGGTAACCCATCGTGCCATGAGCCCAACAAAGCACCCTGGCGTAGTGCCTATCATGGACTAGCTCGAGTCATAGTCCAAGTGACCATGGATGCCTCCACTCACCCTCTACACCGTCACCGTCTCAGACAGATTGATAGAGATGGAGGTATTTTGACCCACATTGTACCTCCGGAAGTGAAGTACCTTGCAGATCAACCAATTGTTGTTGAAGCATCTGTTGATGGTCTGGGTAGTGCCCAGGTATCCATCCCGGTCACTGCTGACGCTGGAAGGCATAGTGTACTCTCTGTGGCAATGGCCAGTGGAAAGGACAAATTTTAGATTTTAATGTTTGTACTTTGTAGCGTATTAAGTAACAACTGCTAACAGGTACATTACTATGTATTGCATTGTTGTAGTGTTGTATTTGTCATTGCAGCTGGTCTGTATTGACCCATAGATGTTCGACCAATCACGAATGCGCGTCTAATTAGCAATTATTATCGCGCTAATACCTTAACGCCTGGTGGGCTATATTAGTGGCTATTGCGAAATAGATCTAAAAGGTTTGAAAATGGCGGTCGTCGTGAGCGCGGCACAGTTCCAGGTAATTCCATATACTTCTTCTCGGTATGTATCTTTCGTATTATCCAAGCATGTAATTGTATTTGAATAAACTGTCATATTGTTTAGTTGCATAACTTGTGGACCTATCCAGTATTGAAGCAGACCATAGACACAATGAACGTATAATATCTCTCCCCCACAGGACCAAACCTTCGACACATTACTGCGATTGAAATGGGATGAAGCCATGACCAATGGAGTGTTCAGATACGATCTCTCTGATGCGGTAACCAGAACTATCCCTGGGAAGTATAAGTTCATTGTTCAGGTTTGTTCTTTGGCCAACATTAATCCTGTCCTGTACAATTCTGGATCAACTGCGGCACCTGGACCTGCCATTTTTGTATGTACATGTATACATACCCCATATGTAACTCAACCCTATCCCTAACTAATGAAAATGTCAAAGTTGGGTACCTTACGTGAAATTGTTGAGGTCCTAGCCCTCAGCAGTTGAGCAAAGAGAACCTGTGGAGTTTCACACTGACGGCAAGGAATATTGGAACCAGTGCTAATAGGTTCCCAAGACAAATTTTTTAGCACTGTACCAGGATGTGGAAGGGTTACTATCCCCAGACGCTGCAGTGGATCTCAAATTCCTTACTGTATTGTCTATCTCCACATTATTCACATACGCTGAAATTATACAGAATGTGTGATTTTAGGAGGTAGATTACTGAGAATTCATAATCATAGTACATGATCTGCTGTTGATTTTGTAGTGTGTGTCTGATAACACTCCTTTTTTTATTACACCATTAGAGAAACCCAAAGCGATTTACACATCGACGTATTCCTGACAGTGTCGGTGATCTTAAACAACCTTTTGATCCTGCCAGTTTCAATTTCATGAAAATCAAAGATAAAGAGGTACTGCCCAGTCAGTCCAGTGCCAAGTGCACAAGAGAGTATTATACCCTAAGACTACCATTAAATGGTGACTTGCGTATATACTATTCCTATAGATTCTACTAAAGCTTAGATCAAACAATGCTACAGATATAGAGGTGAGCAAGATGGTAGACTGGTAATTGTAAATGTTGGCACCATGGCACTGGTTGTTTCTCAGTAGTAGCATTAGATTCTATTGGCAATGGAACTGTAGACTGAGAGCATTAGCTGTCCAAACTCATGTATATACTTTTGTATCCTGGATGACTGTGTTAAATGTGTAGGATTTACAACTTGAATACTAGTCTACCTGTATACAGTACTACTAATATTACATGCTTTATAGTAATGTTGCATACTACTTGTATACTGTTTGTATACTTCAATGCATTCTGTGTCTGTACTGGTGTACTCACACAGGCAAGGGAAGAAGACTGGATAATTGTGAACGTTAGCCCAATCTGTTATGGACATGTTTTGTATGTTCCCAGCCCTTCAAAACAATTACCACAGGTTAGTGACTCCTGGCGGCTCAAACATGTAAACTGACACATACAGTACATACATACAAACTTATTTCTGCATTTCTGCCGTTTCTTATGGCACATTCATGACAAAGCTTTTTCTAAAAGAATCATTCGTTCACATTCAGTCATGCACACATAATCATAAACTGAATTGAATGACACTAGCTATCATTTTATTTTATTTTGTCTTTTTAAGGTTCTTACAGCATCTTCTATCACAAGTGTCATCAATTTAGTGACTTCTAATGAGAACAGGTTACTAGTAATGTCTTTGCTTGTTTACTTTCTGATATGGTTGCATGCATACATATGTACGTATGTACCCCGTATGCCTACCAGTGTGTTCATATATTATGTATGTAAGTATACTGTAATCTGTGGTGGTGGTGGTGTGTGTGTGTGTGTGTGTGTGTGTGTGTGTGTGTGTGTGTGTGTGTGTATGTGTGTGTGTGTGTGTGTGTGTGTGTGTGTGTGTGTGTGTGTGTGTGTGTTGTGTGTGTTTGTGTGTGTGCATGCGTACGTACGTGTGTGTGTGTGTGTGTGTGTGCACATGCTTATGTTTGCATATACCTCACATACAGTATAATACAGCCATACATGTGCATATGCATGTCAAAAATACTCTCTATTCGTACTTAGATCCTTTTGCGTAGTAGCTAATAGCTTGCTGGCCCATGCTAGTGTTAACCACCTACACTATCATGGGTTGTACATAGAGGAAGATTTCCTGGCAAGGAATGTGGTGAGTACATATTCAGTAGTATTACAGATTATCTAAATGTGTACGTAGTTGAGATTATCCATGGTGGTATGTTGTTACATTGCGATTGCTTTGACAATTAATTGGAAGCAAATATCTTGAAATAGTTGAAGATTTGTACACTCAGTTACACGTGCCATGCTAATCCCTAGCTTAGTTACTGAAATCCTTCCTCTCACACAAAGTATGTTTGTACTCAGCATACTGTATATCCGCAAATATTGGCGGTCATAAAATTTGGCGATTTGCCCGAAATCTGGCCCAATACATTATTGACAGAATTTAAATTTGGCGGTTTGCCAGAATGTTAAAATTTGGCGCCGCATGATAGCTGTTGGTGAATATTAATTTGGCGGTTGTGTCCGTGACTGCCAAATCGCCAAATTGAAATCATAGCCAATATTTCCAGATATACAGTATATACTGTACGTACATTTGTTGTCGTTTTGTCTACAGAGTGGAGTGCACATGATTGGTACATGTTACCGACTGATAAATTCTCCTGTCCCTGGATATGGCTTCACGGATGCATCTATTGAGAAGTTGGGAAGGTACGTGTGTATCACTACATTCACAATCTTCCGGCTGTTGCTGGGGGTTTTGTTGGTGATTTAGGTTTGTCTTCATTATATACATAGAGATGTGCATTTATTTTTAGAAGTTTTACTTGGTAAGGGGATTCCCCACAATCTAACTGTGGTGTGGGGAAGGCAATTTGAAGCAGGAGAACATTCAGAGTGTGTACGTGTTTTGCTGTTCCCAAGGAAACCTGTGTATGGTATGTGAGTATGAAAGTACTGTTCTAGTGACTGACACAGTTTTGATGGATTTAGATTTCCTCTTTTTGTGTTTTATAGGAATGAAACAGTTATTTGGAGAAAACAAGGACAAACCACTCTTCTTTCAAGCTGCTTTAGAGCTAGGAGGATTTGTCCCCATTATGGGTTAGTCCCAAGCAAGGCCAAAGGGGCTCTTGACACACTTCTCACTAATCCTGTCAAACCCAATATCCCCCTTTTGTCTATTCAGTTTTTGTTGTTGTCTAGGTAATTCCCTCTTGTCAATCCGCACGTGATGTGCTATTTTATAATGGTCTGTATGCAAGTGTTTTGTGTTCTCAATACCTTGTATGTAGTCTCTTGGATTTGTGATTTCTAAGTTGAATTAAGAATCTGATACTCTATCCCTGATTGATGAATTGTGTGACTTGTATTTTGCTATAGACGAGAGTAGATTTGCCACTGTGACAGAGGAAGACATAGCAGAGGTACTGAGCAATGTCGCGTTGAAGAAGGACACTTTAGATGAAATTGAAAGAGATTTTCATTCACAGATGGAATCATTAATTTAAACTAGAATTATTGAACAATGGTTGTAATAATTCAACTAAATTATCAATATATATATATATATAATTATGACATTGTAAAATAATTTAAAGAAATGTACACCTCTAGTTTTGTTTGCCTGCATGCTTGAGGTAGGTAATGTTTAATTGTGTTGGAGTGGACCAATTACGTATTCATTCCGAGGACATGCAACGTTGATCGTTCATCCTTGTTCTTCCTTTGTCACAAAACGTTTCGTTGCCCATTCTAAGTTAGTCCATAGACGGCACTCTAAACATAGATACTCCAACACCTGTTACGGACCACAGTGTCTATGGTTAGTCTAACTAGCTAGGCTAATTCCAAGTAATCGATTCCGTGAGTTTAAGTTTAGTTACATTATTGCTCTCATTCATAGATCGACAATACTCCTACTTTCAGTTTGCTCTCCTCCAGCGGAATGATGCCCCATGCGATCGAGGGGCCGGGACCGACTCTGAATATTCAAAGGGGGTCGAAAATGTCAGAAATATTTGGTTCCCCCGGTTCAGATTTCGCGGGGGACGGTGTAGTGGACCCGGGAGTAAAACCCCATCATTATTGAAGTAGCGTACCCGGGCCATGCAGAATGAATTTACTGAGAGGAGCTTTACTTTTGGGTGCAAGAAGGGGTGTTATGACTTCGAAGAGAGGAAATAAGAATTTTTATAAAGGTAAAAATGCCTTTGCCTTGCTATTCGTTTGAGATATTCACATGCGTCTCTTTCTACATTGCGTTTATCTCCGTTGCAGGACGAGGGGCGAAATCGCCGGGATATCACACTAGAAAAGGTTAGTAAGTGTAGTATAATCATCTTGGAGTGTACATATATCAGTGGAATAAGGGTCTGTATGGGTACGAGTTGTTACCCGTTGTTAACGGAACCCTTTAATGCGCTGTTCAGCATAACTGAAAGAGCCTTATTATGACTGTCTGTACAGCTTGTGGAAAGCCACATCTCTATGTAAACAATACTTTTCTGTTACTATTAATTTACATGTTACTTATTATTATTATTATTATAAAATTATTGTCTCTTATTGTTTGTGGTAAATTACATTGATATTTATTATTATATACTTTCTTATTATGACTTATGAGACTTCTTACGATCAACATCGTACCACGTACGTATTTCAAGTCTTACGGTGACCACAAAACAATGTTTGTGTGCATACGTATAATATTTATGTACAGTACATGTGTATAGCCCTTTTTACACTAGAGCTTTAAAGCGGTTCGTAAAGCGCTTTAAACTTAATCGCTTTAAGATTACTCTAGTGTAAAAGGGGCTTATGAGAATGTGTTCAACTATATGTGAGTGTGTTTGTATTGACTTAGGTGGATATGTTGTTGTGCCACAGAAGATATACGATATTGTTGTCCCAGACTTGTCCGATTTCAAGGTTAGCTCAATATACTGTTAACAATAGAGCATGCATGTAAACAGTGTATATCTGAACACTCCAATCACACATACTGTATGTGCATATGCATATTGTTCTCACTCATTTAATCCTAACAATGAAACCTGTCTGGTGACCTGTGCCACCTGGCTTATGTACACATGTTTTTTTTCTTCGATCTGCCCTTCAACCAGGATACAAGTATGTACGTATGTACCTTAATGCATGCGTGTTTGTTGTACCTGTATGGACATTGTATATTTTATACTGTATTTGTGTATATACAATGTGCATATAATATATACGTATATGGATGGATGTAGTGTAGTCTACATATGTATACATGCATGCCTGTGTACCTTGCCTGGTTAGTTTGCACTGAAACTACCTTGTACAGGTTGTTGTTACGTACGTAACGTGAATCTGTTAGATGCCTGAGATAATGCTTAGTGCTATGGTTGTTTGATTTTTTACAGTAGACTTGTATACAGGCTGTCCTATATATCCAGATAACAATTAGCCTCAGAAAACATATCAGTAAAAACAGTAGATCTCGACTTGTAAGCTGTCCTATATATCCAGATAACAATTAGCCTCAGAAAACATATAACACCCCAGGTGTTTTAGACCTGAGTGTTGGTTGTGGTTGCAAAGACCTTGAGATCATTTATCTTCCACCCACCTGTGTATGTAACATCATGTGCCCTCTAGAGTTGAGGTTCAGCATGTAGTGTTGGAAACTTCTGTCATAACAGTGATGTCATATTTAAGTCAGCACATAGGCTAACCTGAAGTTCATAAACCTGAAGCAGTATCTGTTTGTTATGTGTTGGCATCGTTGTGTACCGTATAGCGGGAAATTTTCGCGGGACAAAATTTTCGCAGATTTCGTGTTTGGTCTAACATCCGTGAAAATTTTATCCGCGTATTAGGTTTTCTCGCTGTTCTGTCGCGTGACTCTGGCCAGCATCCACGAAAATTTTATCTGCGAATTTTCATTTTTGGAGCCATCTGCCAAAAAATTTTGTCCCGCGAAAATTTCCCACTATACGGTATATAACAATTTTATACTGTATATCACTGTAATAGAGTGGGAAATTTTTGCAGAGAAAATGTTTGTGATTTTCTTCCAAAACAACCACTTCACAATGGCAGTTTTCACAGTTTTTCCATCAACACATGTGTTGCCATTTGCGAGTTGACATTTTGCAGATGAAATTTCTTAAATGAACTGAAACATAAACAAAACATGAAAATGAAACCTCGCGAAACTTCCTGTTATTCTGCATCATACAATCCTCATGTATAGAGTGTAGTTCACTGAGATGAATCAGTATTTACCAATGAATATGTGTACATAGAATTTATGTAAGTGCATACAACTCAATACAGGTGTACACAAATGAACGCTGTGTGTCTGTCAATACAATGAAATTTTGTTCAGCAAATTTGCGTACAGAAATCATATTTGTGTCAGTTTCCAATATGTGAATGAAATCCATTATCTGGCATTGCAAGAGATGTTGAAATCCTTTGATCTGCCATTTCTGAGGGTCCTTAATATCAAGGAAGGATTGTTGCTGATCAAGGTGTCTGAGTTGAATCAGCAAGTTTAATGATGGAGAACAGTTCAATTCAAAATTTGACTTGAAACCACTTGGAGTTGAATGACTATGTTTATCTGACCTCGTTACATCAGCACTTAATTGATTCTCTGCTACCATCACAGAACTAGGAGTAGACTTTGTCTTGACTTCTATACTCTTCAATGCATATCATATGTTGTGTTCATTTATGTAATAAACAAATTCTGTTTATACTCTCCCTAGGTTTGTGTGATTAGGGTATGTTTTCGGTAATTTAGTGGACACGTTGCCTACTTGGTGTATGGTTGTAGTAGACACTCCAGAGCAGTTGCATGAACATGTGGTGTACTCTGGTATATATATGTGTGCATATATATGTAATCAAGAGTATGAACATATGTGTATTTCCCCAGAGTGCACTTGAAGGGATTGGTATGAATGCCTGTGGCTGTGGTATACCCTTATCTTGCAAAAACCTGTCAGAACTCTTTCCTACATACACAGTTGCTCAGATTTCAAGTAGACTACTATAACAGGCAGATAGTGGCTTCCCAGCCAGCTTAGCAGAAAGTGGTGCAAACTTCCCCACCAGTATATGCCTTTGTAAGTGATAAATTCAAAATCAGATTTCACCATTGCTTGGGAATTGCCTATGATGTGTGGCTGCCTGTGTGTGTTGATAGGGTTGCTTCTTGTTGTGTGTGCGAACGAGGAGGAAGTCAGTTGTGTATGGTATTTTACTTATCAGGTGTGTGTGTTGTAAGATAGAGCCAGTCATGTGTACCCCTTGCACCACTCTGAACAATGTGATGATGTGTTATGGATAACATACTATGTTCCAGTGTGACCAATATGTACACTATATGGAGCTCAATCATGGGAGTATCAAACTAGTGTGTATGTGTACAGTATACAATGGATCTCTTAGATAGCAAAGGTAAACACATGTATGACTATGCTTGAGTACACCTGTATATAACCTTTCTAACCATTACTTAGCCCCGGAAAACATATAACACCACAAGGTCTTTAAGGCCTGAGTATCATTTGTGGTTGCAAAGACCTTGAAGTCATTTATCTTCCACCCACCTGTGTATCTAACATCATGTGCCCTCTAGAGTTGAGGAGGAAGTTCAAGAAGTAGTTCTTGAATTCACTAAGTATATAGTAGTGTAAGCGTCCATCATAACAGTGATGTCATATAAACTCCATGTATTTACGTATGTAACCCTCTGCCTAATGTTATATATTGTTGTGCATACAATCAATGTAGTATGTATGTTTGAACTACCACTGTGACAACAGTGCGTATGTACTGTGTGTAATAGTTATATCCTGGTGTGGTGAATGATAGACTATTTATACAGCAAATATGCGCGTAGTTCAATACAACATATTATATGCAATAGAAATGTGTTTACTAATTTCCTGCCTTGTTCTCACGCAATTAACTCTAACAATGAAACCTGTCTGGTGACCTGTGCTGTATCACTGACCTGTGCTACATGGCTTATGTACGCACAGATTTCTCTTTGATCCTCCCCTCAACCAGGATACAAGTATATACATATTATATTTTATGTTGTGTATACAATGCACCCATACGTACATACCTATGTATATATTAGAGCTAGTATAGTATGTATGTATTTTTCTGGTTTGAGATGTTGCACATTATAATCTACGTAGTGTACATGCACACTCACATACCTTACAATACTCAATGTACCTATGTATGTACACATGTTGTACTGTAGACTTCTTTGTTGCTATAGCTGAAACCATACGTGTCACACAAAACACCCAATGTCGTCTGTCAACCGATGGTTATACAAGATATTTTGGAACACCTCAACCCAAGTGCAGAAGAATGATCAAGGCTGGATGATGTACAATTTATACTTTTGTCAAGTTCAATCATGTTTATTTACTGTATATTGTTTCCAAACATGTAATTCATTTGTGCCCATTTTGCTGTAACATCCCTTAAGTTGACATGAGTGTGTTATTCTCACTCCTATTGTTGCGACTGAGACCAACTGAATGGTTGGATATCTGTGGATAGTGCATTTGAACATGTGACAAACGTGATCAACTTGTAATGTAGACAACATTCAATAAATTGCTATTTGAATTGTTGAGGATAATATTATTATATACGTATGTATACGTAGCTGGTAACTGGAAGGTATAAAATTAAATTGCTCATATATGCATATTATGTATGTGTATTATTATTACAAAATTCCTTTGTTTACTAATCGAAAGGCCTGCACATCAGGGGCTAGTGTCAAGTGAACAATAATTACAATGCCACACTTTGTACGATCATTACTGATTGAATCCAGCTATATCAAGCTGGATATCTTCAAGTCAATATTGTGCACACACACACACGCTTACGCACGCATGCACGCACACACACATACCCACATGTATGCACACACATGTACACACACACACACACACACACGCAAACGTCCTCACCCATGTATGCAGGTGCATGTAAGTGATAAATTCAATATCAGATTTCAACATTGCTTGGGAATTACCTATGGTGTGTGGCTGCCTGTGTGTGTTGATGTGGTTGCTTTTGTTGTGTGTGAGAATGAGAAGGAAGTCAGTTGTGTATGGTATATTACTTATCTGGTGTGTGTGTTGTGAGATAGAGTACAGTAGGTCGTGTACCCCTTGCACCACTCTAAACAATGTGATGATGTGTAATGGATAACATACTATGTTTCAGTGTGACCAGTATATGCCCCTACCCTATATGAAGCTTTATCATGTGAGCATCAAACTAATGTGTATCCAGTAGACAATGGATCTCTTAGATATCAAAGGTAAATGCATACGTAAATATGCTAGAGTGCACCTGTATTATAACCTTTCTAACCGATACTTAGCCCCAGAAAACATATAACACCACAAGGTCTTTAAGGCCCGAGTATCATTTGTGGTTGCAAAGACCTTGAAATCATTTATCTTCCACCTGTGTATGAAACATCATGTGCCCTCTAGAGTTGAGGAGGAAGTTCAAGAAATAGTTCTTGAATTCAATAAGTATAAGTAGTGTAAGCTTCCATCATAACACGATGTCTTATAAAATCCATGTATTTATGTAACTCTTTGCCTAATATTGTTGTGCATATAATCAATGTAGTATGTACATGAATTACCACTGTGACAACAGTGTATATGTACTGTGCGTACATACATATATTGTATGTTGTGTATACAATGCACACATATGTACATACCAATGTATGTATTAGAGCTAGTATAGTATGCATGTATTTTTCTGGTTTGAGATGTTGCAAATTAATCCACATAGTGTACATACACACATGCATAGCTTACAATACTTAATGTACCTAGGTATGTACACATGTTGTACTGTAGACTTCTTTGTTGCTATAGCTGAAACCATACGTGTCACACAAAACACCCAATGTCGTCTGTCAACCGATGGTTGTACAAGATATTTTGGAACACCTCAACCCAAGTGCAGAAGAATGATCAAGGCTGGATGATGTACAGTTTATACTTTTTATCAAGTTCAATCATGTTTATTTACTGTATATTGTTTCCAAACACGCAATTCATTTGTGCCCGTTTTGCTGTAATATCCCTTAAGTTGACATGAGTGTGTTATTCTCACCCCTATCATTGTGACTGAGATCAACTGAATGGTTGGATTTGCATTTGAACATGTGACAAACGTGATCAACTTGTAATGTAGACAACATTCAATAAATTGCTATTTGAATTGTTGAGGATAATATTATTATATATATGTATACGTAGCTGGTAACTGGAAGGTATATAAAATTAAATTGCACATACAGTGGACCCTCACTTATCCGAACACCTTGGGACCGAGGGGTGGTCAGATATGCGAAGTGTTCAGATAACTGAAACGGGACTGAATGCATTATGATATGTCAATATATTACTCATTATTTGGCTACATGTTGGCTAGAAAGTAAAACACAACAAATGGTTTGGAACTTTTCCATGATCCCTATTATTGTTTTCATTTCGACTTCCGGAATGAAACGCTCGTCTACATCTAAGACGTGCTCCTACACGTAACCACAACAATGAATTTATATTATAATTTATATTGCGCGAAAAAAGATGGCCGATTTCGAACGATGAGAATGAGAAATTGGGCTGAAACTCGTGCTTTGAAGCTTCGCCGAACATAATAACTATAACGAAGGTTCTTCTGAACCTAAGGAAGACCCTTTTTAACTCGAATTACTTGTTTGCTGACTGTTCAAGTACGTGTACCTATTATTATTATTCACCCCTAAGGCCAAATGGCTAATGTGCAAATAGCTATCCCTGGAAATTTGGTGTCCGGATAATCCGAACCTCCGGATAAATGAAGTCCGGATAAATGAGGGTCCACTGTACGTATATGCATATTATGTATGTGTATTATTATTACAAAATTCCTGCTTTGTTTACTAATCGAAAGGCCTGCACATCAGGGGCTACGTAGGTGTCAAGTGAACAATAATTACAATGCCACACTTTGTACGATCATTACTGATTGAATCCAGCTATATCAAGCTGGATATCTTCAAGTCATATTGTGCACACACACACACGCTTACGCACGCATGCACACACCCACGCATGCACGCACACACACATACCCACACCCACGCATGCACGCACACACACATACCCACATGTATGCACACACACGTACACACACACACGCAAACGTCCTCACCAGTGTATGCAGGTGCATGTAAGTGATAAATTCAATATCAGATTTCACCATTGCTTGGGAATTACCTATGGTGTGTGGCTGCCTGTGTGTGTTGATGTGGTTGCTTTTTGATGTGTGTGAGAGTGAGGACGAAGTCAGTTGTGTATGGTATTTTACTTATCTGGTGTGTGTGTTGTAAGATAGAATACAGTAGGTCGTGTACCCCTTGCACCACTATGAACAATGTGAGGATGTGTAATGGATAACATACTATGTTTCATTGTGACCAGTATGTACCCCTACCCTATATGGAGCTTTATCATGTGAGCATCAAACTAATGTGTATACAGTATACAATGGATCCCTTAGATAGCAAAGGTAAACACATACATAAACATGCTAGAGTGCACCTGTATATAACCTTTCTACCTGATACTTAGCCCCAGAAAACATATAACACCACAAGGTCTTTAAGGTCTGAGTGTCATTTGTGGTTGCAAAGACCTTGAAATCATTTATCTTCCACCCACCTGTGTATGTAACATCATGTGCCCTCTAGAGGTGAAGAGGAAGTTCAAGAAGTAGTTCTTGAATTCAATAAGTATATAGTAGTGTAAGCTTCCATCATAACACGATGTCTTATAAAATCCATGTATTTATGTAACTCTTTGCCTAATATTATTGTGCATATAATCAATGTAGTATGTACATGAATTACCACTGTGACAACAGTGTATATGTACTGTGCATACATAATATATTTTATGTTGTGTATACAATGCACCCATACGTACATACCTATGTATGTATTAGAGCTAGTATAGTATGCATGTATTTTTCTGGTTTGAGATGTTGCGCATTAATCTACGTAGTGTACATACACACATGCATAGCTTACAATACTTAATGTACCTACGTATGTACACATGTTGTACTGTAGACTTCTTTGTTGCTATAGCTGAAACCATACGTGTCACACAAAACACCCAATGTCGTCTGTCAACCGATGGTTGCAAGAGATATTTTGGAACACCTCAAACCAAGTGCAGAAGAATGATCAAGGCTGGATGATGTATAATTTATACTTTTTATCAAGTTCAAATATGTTTATTTACTGTATATTATTTCCAAACATATAATTCATTTGTGCCTGTTTTGCTGTTGCGTTGCATGAACATGTAGTGTACTCTTGTATATGTGTGCACATAGTGTTACAGAGCCTATGTAATCAAGAGTATGACCGTATGACCAGAATGCACTTGAAGGTATTGGTATGAATGCCTGTGGCTGTGGTATACCCTTATCTTGTGATGACCTTTCAGAACTCTTTCCTACATACACAGTTGCTCAGATTTCAAATAGTACCTGTTACTAACAGGCAGATAGTGGCTTCCCAGCCAGCTTAGCGGAAAGTCGTGCAAACTTCCCCACCAGTATATGCCTTTGTAAGTGATAAATTCAATATCAGATTTCACCATTTCTTGGGAATTACCTATGATGTGTGGCTGCCTGTAGCTGTGTGTGTTGATGTGGTTGATTTTTGTTGTGTGTGAAAATGAGGAGGAAGTCAGTTGTGTATGGTATTTTACTTATCAGGTGTGTGTGTTGTAAGATAGAGACGGTCATGTGTACCCCTTGCACCACTCTGAGCAATGTTACAATGTGTAATGGATAACATACTATGTTCCAGTGTGACCAGTATGTACCCCTACCCTATATGAAGCTTTATCATGTGAGCATCAAACTAATGTGTATACAGTAGACAATGGATCCCTTAGATAGCAAAGGTAAACACATACGTAAATATGCTAGAGTGCACCTGTATTATAACCTTTCTAACTGATACTTAGCCCCAGAAAACATATAACACCACAAGGTCTTCAAGGTCTGAGTGTCATTTGTGGTTGCAAAGACCTTGAAGTCATTTATCTTCCACCTGTGTATGTAACATCATGTCCCCTTTAGAGGTGAAGAGGAAGTTCAAGAAGTACAGTGGAACCTCTCTATTAAGGACACTTTTGGACCTTGATTTTATACCTTATTACAGAGGTGTCCTTAATCCATACTGGGACACAGAATGGTGTCCTTATTACGGAGGTTTCTGCAATTTAGAATTTTATAATAGAGAGGCTCCACTGTAGTTCTTGAATTCAATAACTATACATAATAGTAGTGCAAGCTTCCATCATAACGTGATGTCTTATAAACTCAATGTATTTATGTAACCCTTTGCCTAATATTATATATTGTTGTGCATATAATCAATGTAGTATGTACGTTCAAACTACCACTGTGACAACAGTGCATATGTACTGTGTGTACATCAGTGTTGTGGCAATTACAGCTTATAAGTAATCAATTACCATTACAATTACTTGGATATTTCAAGGACCGATTACCATCACAATTACACAAGAAATTTATCTGATATCAACTACCATTACAATTACTCCAGCTAAAGGAATGTCAATTACGATTAAATTACGATTACTTAGAAATGTGAAATTAATTACAGCTAATTACAATTACTGATTACCATTTCCACTTGTACAGATGTACTAAATATAGACTTGCTGAGTGATTACCAAAGTCAGGCATAGAATATACATATGATATCTCTCATTTATAAGTGTGTGTTGTTTAGTGGAGAGATAGTGAATGAAATTGGATGTAATTGTGTAATTGATGCACAATTACACAAGAAATTTATCTGATATCAACTACCATTACAATTACTCCAGCTAAACGAATGTCAATTACGATTAAATTACGATTACTTAGAAATGTGAAATTAATTACAGCTAATTACAATTACTGATTACCATTACCACAACACTGGTGTACATACATAATATATTTTATATTGTGTATAATACAATGCACCCATACGTACATACCAATGTATGTATTAGAGCTAGTATAGTATGCATGCATTTTTTGGTTTGAGATGTTGCACATTAATCTACGTAGTGTATATACATACATGCATAGCTTACAATACTTAATATACCTGTGTATGTACACATGTTGTACTGTAGACTTCACCATATGTGTCACACAAAACACCCATTGTAATGTTGTCTGTCAACCGATGGTTGTACAAGATATTTTGGAACACCTCAAACCAAGTGCAGAAGAATGATCAAGGCTGGATGATGTGCAATTTATACTTTATATCAAGTTCAATCATGTTTATTTACTGTATATTGTTTCCAAACACGTAATTCATTTTTGCCTGTTTTGCTGTTACGTTGCATGAACATGTGGTGTACTCTTGTATACGTGTGCACGTATTTTTGCAGAGCCTATGTAATCAATAGTATGACCGTATGTGTAATTCCCCAGAGTGCACTTGAAGGGATTGGTATGAATACCTGTGGTTGTGGTATACCCTTATCTTGCAACAAGTAATTCGAGTTCAAAAACTCGTGGGGCTGCCGCCCCCCGCACTCGAATTACTTGCGCGCATTTCTGAGGTTCAGAAGAACCTTCGCTGAAGTTATTACGTTCGGGGAAGCTTCAGCGCACGAATTCTAGCCCAATTTCTAATTGTCGGCGTTCGAAATCGGCCATCTTTATTTCGCGCAATATAAATTATAATATAAATTCATTGTTACTGTTACACGTAGGAACACATATTATATATATATATATATATATATATATATATATCGAGCGTTACATACCGGAAGTCGAAATGAAAACAATATAGAACAAAATCTTTTAGAACTCTTTCTGACATACACGGTTGCTCGGATTTCAAGTAGCTTTTGTTACTAACAGGTAGATGTGTAAGTGCTATAAATTCAATATCAGATTTCACCATTTCTTGGGAATTACCTATGATGTGTGGCTGCCTGTGTGTGTTGATGTGGTTGCTTTTTGCTGTGTTTGGGAAAGAAGACAAAGTTATTTGTGTATGGTATTTTACTTATCAGGTGTGTGTGTTGTGAGATAGAGTACAGTAGGTCATGTACCCCTTGCACCACTCTGAGCTATGTTACAATGTGTAATGGAAAGCATACTATGTTCCAGTGAGACCATTATGTGCCCCTACCCTATATGAAGGTCTATCTTGTGAGCATCAAACTAATGTGTATACAGTAGACAATGGATCTCTTAGATATCAAAGATAAACACATGTATAAATATGCTAGAGTGCACCTGTATTATAACCTTTCTAACCGATACTTAGCCCCAGAAAACATATAACACCACAAGGTCTTCAAGGTCTGAGTGTCATTTGTGGTTGCAAAGACCTTGAAGTCATTTATCTTCCACCCACCTGTGTATGTAACATCATGTGCCCTCTAGAGTTGAGGGTGGGGAAGTTCAAGAAATAGTTCTTGAATTCAATAAGCAGTAGAGTAAGCTTCCATCATAACAGTGATGTCTTATAAACTCCATGTATTCACGTATGTAAACCTTTGCCTAATATTAGTATATTGTTGTACATAATAATGAATGTAATATGTATGTTTGAACTACCACTGTGACAACAGTGGTTATGTACTGTGTGTATTATTATACATATATTTTATGTTGTGTATACAATGCACACATACGTACATACCAATGTACGTATGTATTAGAGCTAGTATAGTATGTATGTATTTTTTAGTTTGAGATGTTGCACATTAATCTATGTAGTGTACATACACACATGCATAGCTTACAATACTTAATGTACCTATGTATGTATACATGTTGTACTGTAGACTTCTTTGTTGCTATAGCTGAAACCATATTATGTATCACACACAACACCCATTGCAATGTTGTCTGTCAACCGATGGTTGCACAAGATATTT
>OZ026546.1:3160399-3187899 GCA_964020155.1 Chondrilla cf. caribensis | reverse complement strand
ATAATGATGAATTCATGTACAATGATACACATTAAATTCAACAAGTCATTGTGAATCAGTTTGTGTACCCACATTCCATACACCCAAGTATGGTTTGGGAGCTTGAGTGTATTCTCCAACTGCATCAACTTTCTCCTCCTATTTAGGAAGTAAATAGTGACTTTATCCAATCCATATGGCCAGGAATTGCTGAAATTATAATGTTGGCTACAATAGGTTCATAGAGTATGTGTGTACAGGATCCACTATGTCTATGTCATTATTCGTGTGATTCATACAATTTCCAGCACTTGATTTTGGATTAGTCTGCTCTGCTTCTCAGCTCTTCCATTATTAATTATCATCCTCCTCATTGTAACCAAATTTCAAGGTATATATCACTGGATTGTATTGGAATAAAGTTAACTGTCATTATCTTTACAGTACTTAAGTATAGTCTTTCAAGGGATGCTTATAGATAACAGGAATGTAGGCATGAAGCTTTGGACATCTAGTATGCATATGATATATTGTTATTCAATCTGTATGTGCATGTGTACAGCTATTGCAAGAGGTCTCCAAAGGGGAGGGATGTTGTGCACTTGAGACATATCAACTTTATAAGGAAGCTTTTAACCTCTTCAGTGGCAATAGCACAGGGTGAGTTTCAGCACCCACATACTGTATAATATTCTAATGTATATTCTATGCATACTGTACATATTATACATACAGTACAGTTCATGGCCTGTAGGAAGATATGGTCTGTTGAGTTTTTGTGAACTCCCCTACAGACTCTTGGGTTCTAAAATTCTATCCAATTCAAATCCATCCATGGCCTCTGGAGGGTCAAAATATATGGTTGTTTGACTTTTATCATTGTACACTGAACAGCTTTTCTTAATGATCAAACTAAATCTTTCCCCCCTCCCTCCCACACACTGATAATCCTGCCTACAAGCTTAAGTCTCTTAACAATTAATAAACTTGTATCATATTATAATATAAATATTATTGATTGCTGCAGTACTCCTTCTGTCCACAGCTCATCTCTGTCATTCCCCCCTAATCCGTGGACAGCCTGTGGTCTCTCTTCACCTGGGCTATGTCCAGGTGGTTTTACTACTGGCACACCGACTGTTACTACCACAACAAAGCCACCTGTTACATTTATTTGTACGGTGAGTTTGTGTGTGTTTGCATGTGTGTGCATGTGCATGCGTGTGTGTTATAAGCTTGTACATACACATAATACATTATCTTTATTACGTATATGAGTGTCCATCAGTTCACATAATATTATGTACAACCTACAGCCACGACCAAAGGTCACATCGAAAACTATATTCACGGTTATTGGGAGAGTATGGCCTCACACTGATTCTAGAAGGTTCATCACAGTACAAAGGTCATACAGGCCACCATCCACAACATTCTCTGTTCTCCCTGGAAGCAGCACCAAACTGCAACACTGGGCAATTGTCTCTGACAGTGATTTGCAGAGTAAGAATCAATTTGCCGTTGTCAGCTATCCAGTTCCCAATTACATTGTCTGCTTGAATTCAACTAATGGATATTCCTACCGCCTTGTTC
This sequence comes from Chondrilla cf. caribensis, assembly GCA_964020155.1. Classification (NCBI taxonomy): domain Eukaryota; kingdom Metazoa; phylum Porifera; class Demospongiae; order Chondrillida; family Chondrillidae; genus Chondrilla; species Chondrilla cf. caribensis. The sequence continues at coordinate 3,186,327 of OZ026546.1, read as the reverse complement.
TTGAACGCATTCCCTTTTGGAGATATGTCCATGGGGGTCCATTCTACAATCCAGGATGCAACTGCACATTCACCACTGGAAATTGCTATGTAGATTCCAGATTAAGTGGAGAGTACATTCAACATGTTGCCACAGGTCTTGTCCTGACACACAACTTTGGTTCTAACCTGTCTCTGCAACCTCTTCAGCGAAATGCATATGGTCAATGCTGGGTGCATCCTTTACTGTAAGTACAACATTATTATAATATGTTTAATTGTGTGAATTGTGTCAATATGTGTAGTTGTGTGTATATGCATACATACAATACAATATGCATGTATAAAGTACAATGGACAGCATGTATATCAAGTGTAGAGTGCATGTGCAGATACAGAATATATATGGTCAATGCAAGCCACCATGCAATCTACATTATGTACATACAATATTGTGGTTAGCTTACTAAATATGTATGTACACAGCACGTACATTATACATTCTATTGTACATAATAATATGCCTTATTGCGTGTGAAGTATATGTACTGTAGTATTGCACATACTTAAGTACATTGTGCAGATTTACCTGTCAGATTCACATTCTAGCTAATATTATTGTGATTTAATGTACTATGTATGTTCCTTTGCAGGCAGAAGAGGTTGAGTTCCATTAGTCTAACACTTTTAGACTAATAAAAACTGAAGACTCATGTTGGATTGAAACAAAAGCTACTAACTAAATGTATCAACATTCAAAACACTCTAATAGAAGGACACAATTATTGATTGTGCATCATTAATGTTGTACGATTATTGCTCACATAATAATTATTATTAATAATAATAAAATAATTCAATTGGCTTCATTATTCAATTTCTGCCATTAGCAATTATAAAAATTAATGATCTATATACATGCTGCAGTTCTGCGTATGTTATAATTTTATAATAGCATCCGTTACCATGGAAACAGTACTATTATACAGCAATTTTATAATGTATAAAGCGCTAGCAACGGATGCTATAATGGTTAAGACATGGACACTCGGGCAGTATGACATATAAAATACACTCGCCCTTGTGCCCATGTCTTAACCACTAAATAATATTATTATTATATGTATAAATGCAAATGATATCTCTATGCAATGTATGGTGATATAAACATAATAATATGATTCATATGTACTGTATGTACTGTACTGTACTGTATAATAATATAATATGGATAATTTCAATATTTGAATGGGAATTAATATGCCTTGTGTATGCCTGCCTGACCTGCACACTGCAAGGGTGATGTGAGATAACTTTCCTCGGCCATATCTTAAGGAAATTACCACCTTAATGTTGGTTGGTGTAAAGATTGAGGTGAACATAGGTTTGAAACACCACTATTATTATATGAACCTATTATCTTATTTCAATTTGCTGGTGTGCTACATATACAGTGCACCTGGGTCCCTTTTATCTCAAAACAAGCCCAATTGTTTGAATACTTTTGATGCTTCCATTGGTGTGTGCAGGTGTGCCTGGTTTTGCATGATGTTGCTATTACAATGAACCCTTCCTTAATATAACCTATAATCGATCACGTCTATTCATACAGTTCAATGACATATGTCTGTATATTCACCTGCAAGATCTAAACTTAGCATCAGATGTATTCAAACAATTATGCATCTTGGGAGATAACAGAGAACTGTCACCTAAAGAAACAAATTGAATATTGCCCAAAAAGCATAATTGTCTGAATACTTTTGATTGTCAGTTCAGATAAGGGTGCACCCCTTTGGTGACATGGCTGATAGGGCTAAAAAGAGGACTAGCAGTGATTTTGCCAAGGTTCAAATCTCAGAAGTGGAGGTAGAGAATTCCCTGTACTCCCTTCCGGCCAACACTCAGACTACCAATTATTGTGTTGTGTTGATAACTGAATTCATTACATATTGTCTGTGCATAGGTGCACATGAGTAAACATCTACACTTTATAGACACTAGTGAATGTACAATTTTATTGTTTTAATATACACTGTATAGTACCCTAGCACATTTCACACCTTACATACATAGGCAGTATTATTATGTATAATATGGCACACGTGTACAGGAATGGCCTACTAGGATGTAAAGATAGGCTTGTATTGTTAACAGCAGTTCATGATTTTCAGGAGAATGATTGAATGATTCACTGTAGTTTGATGTTGAAAACTTCCATTGTGTGTATATATAGGAAGCTTGTGATCTTGTGTCTGGCATTCCTATGTGTACTGGGTAACTATATCGCATACACGCACTACCTCACTACAGTGGTGCCCTCTCCATAAAGGTGTCCTCTAATGCAGAGCTGTTCATATTTTAAAGTTAACATTGTTACAATTATTTTCCATATGTACCTGCATGGGATAAGAGAAGATCATGCATACAGAAAGGTAATTATTGAACATTGTGATATTTGAACAATTATTTATTGGGATTTCACGCTTATAGGTCTTCATTGCAGTGAAGACCTACAAGGTTCCCCTAACAGGTGTTGCAGATGATACACAGACTATAACCATGGTATAGTACTTGCCAGAGAGAGTCAATTGGGGATCTCTTCACCAACTGCACACGAGTTTCATTTCACACTATCCCAATATTGGCAGGCTCACTAAACATGGGAGTAGGGGCTGTAGTAGTGAGTTGCTCTCTTGAAGATTGTGGGTTTTCAGTTCTTTATTCTGTCTTGTTGTTGGTCTCCAGAAGGGAACAACACTGCAGGCAATATCCAAGCAAATGTACCAATTTAAATTGTAGTGTGTGATTACTCTTACATATGTAGGCCAACTTCCTCATGATAGATATATTATTGTAGCAGTGTACTTCCATGTTACATTATGTTCTGTAGGCTTGTTAATTAAGAACTTACGTATATATGAATTTTCAATGTAGCTTCTTCTTCTCAGGCTTCAATCTTCTCGATAGTCTTGACATTGTTGGCCCTGTAGGATGGGTGGTCTTTGTTGGAGGATTCAGTAGCTGCAATAATGAGATAAGGTGGAAATGTACAATTAGCCAAGCTAATGTCCTGAATGACAATAGTATCAGATACGTATGTATCTACTTTCATGATCAGCTTGTATTCCTTCTGCAATAATATGCTGTAGGTTTTTGAGCTTGTAAGCACATTGTCACCGGCACCCAGAGAAGTGGCATTTCTCTCCTACAACTTCCACTACATCGTGGCTGTCCTCCTTCCATTTCTTTTCATTATGATGATTGTGATGTCTGTCCTGACGATGGTCCTCAAGAACAAGTGGGGTCCATATTATATCAGTACCAGTGAGAGAAGGCGGGAATGTACCATCATAGATCCTACATCACCCAAGATAACGTTCTACTTAACAATTGCATTGGATTGTACATGCATGCATACTTTCAGCTTGTATTCCTTCTGCAATGTGCTGTAGGTTTTCAGAGCTTGTCAGCACGTTGTCACTGGAAGTACAGGAGGTGGTATTCTACATATGTATACATGCACGTCTGTGTACTTTGCCTGGTTTGCACCGAAATTGCCTTATACAGGTTGTTGTTACATACTGTTATTCTACGTATTAGATGCCTGAGATATGCAGTTGCATAGTGTTATGTTCATTATTTTGATTTTTACAGTAGATCTGGACTTGTAGACAATTAGCCTCAGAAAACATATAACACTGCCAGGTGTTTTAAAATGAATGTCGGTTGTGGTTGCAATGACCTTGAAGTCATTTATCTTCCACCCACCTGTGTATCTAACATCATGTGCCCCCTAGAGTTGAGGATGGGGAAGTTCAAGAAGTACATAGTTCTTGAAATTCATTAGGTAGTGTTGGAAACTTCTGTCATAACAGTGATGTCATATTCAAGTCAGCACATAGGCTAACCTGAAGTTCATAAACCTAAAAAGGCATCTGATATTTATGTGTCAGAACTGCTGCATATAACAATCTATACTGTATAATAACGTAATATAGTGGGGAATATTTGCAGAACAAACGTTCATGATTTTCTTCCATAACAACCACTTCACTATGCCAGTTTCCACAATTTTTCTATCAACACATGCGGTGCCATTTGCGAGTTGACATTTTGCAGATAAAATTTCTTAAAATGAACTGAAACATAAAAAACATGAAAATGAAACCTCGCAAAACTTCCTGGCATTCTGTATCATGCAATCCTCATGTATTGAGTGTAGTTTACTGTGAGGCCTAGGAATCAGTACTTATCAATGATTATGTGTTCATAGAATTTACGTAAGTGCATACAACTCAACACACATGTACACAAAATTGAATTCAACGTATGTGTGTCTGTCAATACACTGAAATTTTGTTCAGCTGATTTGCACACAGAAATTATATTGTGTACCAATATGTGAATGAAATCCGTTATCTGGCATTGCAAGAGATGTTGAAATCCTTTTATTTGCCATTTCTGTGGGATCTTAAGGTAGGACTGTTGCCGATCCAGGTGTATTAGTTGAATCAACAAGTCTTAAATGACGGATCGAGAACAGCTTAATATTATTTACAATTTGACTTAAAACAACTTGCAGTTGAATGACTGTGTTTATCTCAGATTTCGACCTCGTTGGATCTAGCACTTTATTGATCCACTGCTATATCACAGAACTAGGAGTAGACTTTGTCTTGACTTCTATACTCTTCGATGTACATATATCATATGTTATTTTTATTTAATATAATAAACAAATTCTGTTTATACTCTCCCTAGGTTTGTGTGATTAGGGTATGTTTTCGGTAAATTAGTGGACACGTTGCCTACTTGGTGTATGGTTGTGGAAGACACTCCAGAGCAGTTGCATGGACATGTGGTGTATATATACTCTGGTATATATATGTGTGCATATATATGTAATCAATAGTATGACCGTATGTGTAATTCCCCCATGCAGAGTGCACTTGTAGGGATTGGTATGAATGCCTGTGGCTGTGGTATACCTTTATCTTGTGATAACCTTTCAGCACTCTTTCCTACATACACAGTTGCTGGGATTTCAAGTAGTACCTGTTACTAACAGGCAGATAGTGGCTTCCCAGCCAGCTAGCTTAGCAGGAAGTGGTGCAAACTTCCTCACCAGTATATGCCTTTGTAAGTGATAAATTCAATTATATCAGATTTCATCATTACTTGGGAATTAACTATGATGTATGGCTGCCTGTGTGTGTTGATACTGTTGCTTTTTGTTGTGTGTGAGAATGAGGAGGAAGTCAGTTGTGTATGGTATTTTACTTATCAGGTGTGTGTGTTGTAAGATAGAGCCAGTCATGTGTACCCCTTGCACCACTCTGAACAATGTGAGGATGTGTAATGGAAAACATACTATGTTCCAGTGTGACCAGTATGTACCCCTACCCTATATGAAGCTCTATCATGTGAGCATCAAACTAATGTGTATACAGTAGACAATGGATCTCTTAGATATCAAAGGTAAATATGTTAGAATGCACCTAGCTGTATTATAACCTTTCTAACCGTTACTTAGCCCCAGAAAACATATAACACCGCAAGGTCTTCAAGGACTGAGTGTCATTTGTGGTTGCAAAGACCTTGAAATCATTTATCTTCCACCCACCTGTGTATGTAACATCATGTGCCCTCTAGAGGTGAAGAGGAAGTTTAAGAAATAGTTCTTGAATTCAATAAGCAGTAGAGTAAGCTTCCATCATAACAGCGATGTCATATAGACTCCATGTATTTAAGTATGTAACCCTTTGCCTAATATTAGTATATTGTTGTGATATAATTAATGTAATATGTATGGTTGAACTACTACTGTGACAACAGTGCATATTTATTGTGTGTACATACATATATTTTATGTTGTGTATACAACACACATATACGTACCAATGTATGTATAAGAGCAAGTATAGTATTTATGTATTTTTTGTTTTAAGATGTTACACATTAATCTACGTAGTGTACATACACACTCGCATACCTTACAATACTTAATGTACCTACGTATGTATGTACACATGCTGTACTGTAGACTTCTTTGTTGCTATAGCTGAAACCATATGTGTCACACAAAACAACCATTGCAATGTCGTCTGTCAACCAATGGTTGCACAAGATATTTGGAACACCTCAAGCCAAGTGCAGAAGAATGATCAAGGCTGGATGATGTACAGTTCATACTTTTTATCAAGTTGTGATATGTTTATTACTGTATAATATTGTTTCCAAACACGCAATTCATTTGTGCCCATTTGCTGTAATATCCCTTAAGTTGACATGAGTGTGTTATTCTCACTCCTATCGTTGTGACTGAGACCAACTGAATGGTTGGATAGTGCATTTCAACATGTGACAAACATGTGATTTACTTGTATTTTAGACAACATTCAATAAATTGCTAGATTTATTGTTGAAGTTAATATTCATATATGTTGCTGATAACTGGAAGGTGTATAAAATTAAAAGTGTAGGTATAAACACATGTACGTGTATTGTTATTACAAATTCCTGCATTGTGAACTAATCAAAAGCTTGCACATCAGGGGCCAGTTGTCAAGTGAACAATAATTACAATGCCACACATCATATGATCATGCACACAAGCACAAACACACGCACACACACACACACATACACACACACAGTGTACACATGCTCACCACTTCATTCCTGGTAGTTACTATGTAGTTTCCTCAACTTCCTTTGCTGTAAATGTCTGTGATCTGTTTGATAAATGGCTGACACTCCATGTTTAACTGTCATTCACAGTACTCTTGTGTGGCTGCAGTAGGTACACTAACATGAATGTATCTGGCAATTTGTAATGTAATATTATAGCCAAGTACACATGCATATATTTGAACATTTTGTACAACCTGGGTATGATAATAATATTATAATATATACATACGTAGTGATACAGTATAACCTCTGTGTGTAGACACCTCACTATAGGATGGTCACCTTTCTAAGTACAACTCCCTCAACAAATTTGAAAATTTATATTTGTGACATGTTTGAATGTGTTTCAGTCTTGACAATGCACGCAGCCACCTGTCAATATACAAGCTAGGGAAATGTGTTCCCATATAACCTGATTAGACAGGTTCCATTGAACTTTGTGAAGTGCACTTTTATTTTTCGGCCACCATTAGTTCAGGATTCCTTCTTTACCACAACAGGAAAAGCTGTCACTGCTCTGAGTGATGATGTCAAGCTTGTTTCAATTAAGAGCCAGTACCAGAGTGCTATAAATATCTCCTCATTCTGCCCAGAGTCCAGACAATATACTCAAATTGTATACTTGTATCTAGTTGACTTGAAGGCAAGATGAAGTATTTTGCTGTTCTCTCCCTGTTGGCAGTGGTACTGTTCACCCTCAGTTCTGGAATTCGTGTGGCTGATGAGGAGGAAATGGAGGCAATTGCTGATGCTCACAACAGAGTAGCGAGAGCATTATTCATCAATCCAAGTGGCACGTATGCGACACGGACGAGAGTCAGCACTTATTCTAGATCTACCAGATCCTCAGGAGCAACACGAGCAGCTTATCCCTATAGAACATCAATTCCAAGCTACCCCACCAGTACTACCTCCAGTTACCCAACTACCAGGTACCCAGTGACTGTCACACCAACAACCTCAAGACCCATACCAACATCACCAGTTATGGGGGTACGTTTCACTCTTTGTCCCCGTGACAATAATGCTGCATATTGTACCATGTACGTACAATAAAAGTTATCAATTCTTTGTATTGTTTTTCATATTCTAATACTCTACAGAGTTTGATCAACAATACAATTTGTAGGCAAGCATATGCTCGAGTGATTGACCAATGTTTAACTGTACAAGGATTGAATCTCACTGATTTGCTTGTGGCCTTCTCTTCCAACAACACTGCTGTGTACATGCCTCTTTTGAATCGTTTGGTTAATATTCTGTGTGGAGGCAGTGGTTGTAGGGATTCTATACTGAATGCGTATCGAGCCTGTATCCCAGGACTATCAGTAAGTGCACACGGTACATGTGTGTGCATGCATGTGTGTCTATTCGTGTGTATAAGTGTGTGTTTTTGTGTGTGCATATACGTGTGTTTGTTTGTGTGTGTGTGTGTGTGTGTGTGTGTGTGTGTGTGTGTGTGTGTGTGTGTGTGTGTGTGTGTCTTTACATGGGATACTGAAGGCAAAACCTAAGATGTAATGTATTGTAATATGGGTCTTTTTCCTTGTTTTCATAATAAAGGTGATAAATTTCATGTATCTCGATTAATATCTTGCTGACCTTTTGATATTTATTTGATTAATCAATTGTCATCTTAGGATCTCAGGAATACATAGGATGTATAATCCTATACGTCTCTTAGATGTTGCCATGGATAGGGATACGTGTACATACATATGTATGTATATGCCTATTATGTATGTGTCTATAATAATAAACTGGCGTTATTTACTGTATATTGTACACATGCCAAACCGTTGGCCACCTAATATGCTTCTTTAAATTTATCTGTCTACCCTGTCTCTGTACCCTTTCAATCCCAGAGTGGACCATTTGTGGAATACATAGAAAATGTACTTGATGTCGCATGTAAAGTCAATGAATTTGGATCAACCTGTGCGAAAACATTCATCACTCTCAGTAGGACATCCAGCTTATTTGTAAGTCGAAATGATGATAAAATTATACATGGTATTGTCTACTTGAGCATTCCAGTGTGAACCACACCCATAGTTGGGAGGGACAGTCATGGTGTACTATAGACAGTGCAGTAGAAATTGTCTGCATGCATTACAGTAACTGTCATACTTTAAATTATGTATAGTTTGTACGAATATGTACATACATACGTACATACGTACAAACATACATATGTGTACATACTGTGAATATGCAAGTATCCTTATACATATCTGAAATGCATGACAAAGCGCAAACTTTACACTGTATTATTTGACTAGGTGTCTGCTTGCCAAACGAATCGTACTGTTGATTGCAGGAGCTTTGACTCTCCTTGCCGATCTGTGAGTTACTATGCTATCCATAACTGTACATAACCTGCATGCATGTATAATGATGAATTTATGTACAATGATACATATTAAATTCAACAAGTCATTGTGAATCAGTTTATGTACCCACATTCCATACACCCAAGTATGGTTTGGGAGCTTGAGTGTATTCTCCAACTGCATCAACTTTGCCCTCCCTTAAGAAGTAAATGGTGACTTTATCCAATCCTTGGCCAGGAATTGCTGAAATTGTAATGTCGGCTACAATAGCTAAATGTTCATAGAGTACAGTATGTGTGTACAGGATCTACTATGTCTATGTTATTATTTGTGTGATTCATACAATTTCCGGTACTTGATTTTGGCTTAGTCTGCTCTGCTTCTCAGCTCTTCCATTATTAATTATCATCCACCTCATTGTAACCGAATTTCAAGGTATAATATAGTATTGGATTGTATTAGAATAAAGTTAACTGTCATTATCTTTACAGTACTTAAGTAAAGTCTTTCACGGGGTGCATGTAGATAACAGGAATGTAGGCATGAAGTTTTGGACACCTAGTATGCATATGATAATTATTATTCAATCTGTATGTGCATATGTACAGCTATTGCAAGACTTCTCTAGAAGGGAGGGATGTTGTGCACTTGAGACATATCAACTTTATGTGGAAGCTTTTAACCTCTTCAGTAGCAATAGCACAGGGTGAGTTCCAGCACCCACATACTGTATAATATTATAATGTACATTCTATGCATACTGTACATATTATACATACGGTACAAGTGTTCATGGCCTGTAGGAAGATAGGGTCATTTGAGTTCTTGTGAACTCCCCTACAGACTCTTGGGGTCTGAAATTCTAAACAATTCAAAACCATTCATGGCCTATAGAGGGTCAGATGTATGGTTGATTGACTGTTTTGACTGTGTACTGAACAGCTTTCGTCAACAATCAAACTTAATCCCTCATCCACACACTTATAAATCCTGTCTACAAGCTTAATTAACCTTTCATTGAGACAATTGATCGGTTTGTGTCAAATTATAATATAATTATTGATTGCTGCTATACTCCCTTCTGTCCACAGCTCATCTCTGTCATTCCCCCCTAATCCTTGGACAGCCTGTGGCCTCCCCTCACCTGGGCTGTGTCCAGGTGGTTTTACTATTGTCGCACCAACTGTCACACCAACTGTAACATCAACTGTCACATCAACTGTCACATCAACTGTCTCATCAACTGTTACCACCTCAACAAAGCCGCCTGTTACAGTTTCATGTACAGTGAGTTTGTGTGTGTTTGTATATTATGTGTGCATGCATGCACATGTGTGTGTCACAAGCTTGTAAACACACATAATATAGTATGTATATTACATATGTAAGTGTCCATCAGTTCACATATCATATAGATGCTCTGTGTGCATATATCTCAACCTACAGCCACGACCAAGGGTTACATCGAAAACTATATTCACGGTTATTGGGAGAGTATGGCCTCACACTAATTCTAGAAGTTTCATCACAGTACAAAGGTCGTACAGGCCACCATCCACAACATTTGCTGTTCTTCCTGGAAGCAGCACCAAATTGCAACACTGGGCAATTGTCTCTGACAGTGATTTGCAGAGTAGAAATCAATTTGCCGTTGTCAGCTATCCAGTTCCCGAGTACATTGTCTGTGTGAAGTCAACTGATGGATATTCCTACAGCCTTGTTCTTGAACGCATTCCCTTTTGGAGATATGTCAATGGGGGTCCATTCTACAATCCAGGATGCAACTGCACATTCACCACTGGAAATTGCCGTTATGGAGGAGAGTACATTCAACATGTTTCCACAGGCCTTGTCTTGACACACAACTTTGGTTCTAACCTATCTCTGCAACCTCTTCAGCGATATGCATACGGTCAATGCTGGGTGCATCCTTTACTGTAAGTACAACATTATGTCTTTAATTGTGTTAATTGTGTCATGTATGTAGTTGTGTGTATATGCATACGTACAATACAATAGCATGTATAAAATGAAATACATGATGGACAGCAGGTATATCATGCGTAGAGTGTAGATACCAAATATGTGTGCATATAGTACATACATCATATACATTCTACTGTACATAAAAATATGCCTTATTACGTGTACTCTATGTAGTATTGCACATACTTATGTACATTGTGCAGATTTACCTGTCAGATTCACATTCTAGCTAATATTATTGTCATTCAATGTACTATGTATGTTCCTTTGCAGGTTGAAGAGGTTGCGTTCCAGTAGGTTTTAGGCTGATATAAACTGAAGACTCATGTTGGATTGAAATGAAAGCTACTAATGTATCAACATTCATTCATTCTATTCACTCTAATAGAAGGACTCAATTGATTGTGCATCATTAATGTTGTACGTACAATTATTGTTCACACACTACTACTAATAATGAAATAATTCAATTGGCTATTATTAAACTATTGGTTATTATTCAATGTAGCATGATCAAGTATAAACAATCTATATACATACTGCAGCATGCTGCTCTATATACTAATAATATCATACATATAACAGTAACGCAAATGATATCCCTATGCAGTGCATGGTGATATAAACATAATATTATGACTTTATATACTGTATGTACTGTACTGTATTGTATAATAATATATTAGGTTATGATAATTTTAATATTTGATGGGAATTAATGTGCCTTGTGTCTGACTGCCTATGTGCATTGACACGTACATGCTCCAGGTGTGATTTGAAGTGCTACAATAGTGTAATATTAAAACTATAGGATAACAATCAAGACTTTTATCATTGATACATAGCTGTATTATGTGTATATAATATTATTAATATATATATATATATATATATATATATTATAATAACTCATATCCCATGTGAGAGGGAATCAAGCATCATTTAGGACCTGCACACCGTAAAGGTGATGTAAGATAACTGCCCTCAGCCATATCTCGAGGAAACTACCACCTTAATGCTGGTTGGTGTAAAGATTGAGGTGAACATAGGTTTAAAGCTCGACCATTCACATATATGAATGTGTTATCTTATTTCAATGTGCTGGTGTGTTACATATACAGTGCACCTGGGTCCCTGTTATCTCAAAAAAGCCCAATTCTTCGAATACTTTTGATGCTTCAATTTTGGTGTGTGCAGGTGTGCCTGGTTTTGCACGATGTTGCAATCACACTAACCCTTTTTCCAATAAAACCTGACCTAAGTACGTGTACATGCATTCATACTTTTCTTATGTCTGTATATTCACCTGCTGGATCTCAACTTAGCATCAAGTGTATTCAAACAATTATGCATCTTGGGAGACAACAGAGAACTGTCACCCAATGTATCAAATTGAATATTGTCCTTGTTATCATCCAAAGAGCATAATTGTAATATAGCATAAATAGCTGAATACTTTTGATCGTAAGTTCAGATAAGGGTGTATAACCTTATCTGAAAACTTCCATTGTGTGTATAGAAAGCTATGCTAAGCTTGTGTCCCGCATTCCTATGTGTACTGGGTCTCAGTATCACATAGACTCACTACCTCACACAGTGGTGCCCTGTCTAAAAAAGTGTCCTCTGATTCAGAGCTGTTCATATTGTAAAGTTAATATTGCACAACAATTGTCCACATGTACCTACATGTGATAAGAGGAGTCCATACGTACAGAAAGGTAAATTGTATTTGAACAATTCATTGGGATTTCACACTTACAAGTCTTCATTCCAGTGAAGACCTACAAGGTTCTTCTAACAGGTGTCACAGGATACACAAACTATTATATGGTATAGTGCTTGCTTGAGATCACACTTATACGTATTAGCTTACAGTCAATTGGGGATCTCTTCACCAACGTCAATTTCATTCGATGTTTCTTGATATTGGCAGGCTCAATAAACATGGGAGTAGGGGCTGTAGTAGTGAGTTGTTCACTTAAAGATTGTGGGTTTTCAGTTCTTTATTTTGTCTTGTTGTTGGTCTCCAGAAGAGGCAATATCTATGCAAATGTACCAATTTATAGTGTGAGATTTACTCTTGCATATGTAGGCCAACCTTGTCGTGATAGATATATTATTGTAGCAGTGTACTTCCATGCTACATTATGTTCTGTTCTGTAGGCATGTTAAGTACGTACTTATGAATATTAGAATTTTCAATGTAGCTTCTTTTCTCAGGCTTCAATCTCCTCAATAGTCTTGACATTGTTGGCCACTGTAGGATGGGTGGTCTTTGTTGGAGGATTCAGTAGCTACAATAATGAGATAAGGTGGGAATGTACAATTAGCCAGGATAATGTCCTGCATGACAATAGTATTGTAGATGTACATAAGTACTTTCAGCTTGTATTACTTCTGCAATGTGCTGTAGGTTTTTTGAGGTTGTGAATAATCCTTTGTTGTCACCAGAACGCAGGGAGGTGGTATTCCTCCCCTTCAACTCCCACTACATCGTGGCTGTCCTCTCTCCATTTCTCTTCATTGTGATGATCGTGATGTCTGTCCTGACGATGGTCCTCAAGAACAAGTGGGGACCATATATCAGTGCCAGTGAGGAAAAGTGAGAATGTACAATCAGCCAAGATAACGTTCTACTTAACTGTACATATGTACTTTCAGCTTTTATTCCCTCTGTAATGTACCATAGGTTTTCAGAGCTTGTCAGCACATTATCACCGGAAGTCCAGGATGTAGCATTCCTCCCCTACAACTCCCGCTACATTGTGGTTGTCCTCTCTCCCGTCCTCTTCATTGTGATAATCGTGATGTCCATCTTGATATGGGCGCTCAAGAAGCGGTGGGCTCACTATATCAGTGCCATCATGAGTGTCCTGGTATCCTCAAGTGTGCAACAATGTAACTCACAATATTAGAGAATTGTTACATAGCACATACACTTACCAATAGGACTAAAAGTTAGTACACTGGTCAATGCCCTCTTCCGATACATCTTTAGATGAATTGAAGGTTTCTGTATACTCAGAAGGGTGAAGTGAATAGCTTCAGACACAATGACGTTAATTTTCTACCACTAACCAACCAGCTTCATGAATAGCATTGACGAAATTTTGGGTCAGAACAAGTGTAAATTAATCTCTATTGCTGCTAGAATGTCCATTCCCTTTACACCTGTGTGTGTGTGTGTGCGTGCGTGCGTGCGTGCGTGCGTGCGTGCGTGCGTGCGTGCGTGCGTGCGTGCGTGCGTGCGTGCGTGCGTGCGTGCGTGTGTGCGTGCGTGCGTGCGTGCGTGCGTGCGTGCGTGCGTGCGTGTGTGTGTGCGGGACGGTCTAACATGCCCGACTACCACTACACTTTCTGCGTACGTGGATACATCTGTACCAACATGGCAATGTTGTTCTAAGGAGATTGTCCTTGTAATGAGTGCAGTTGTGAAGATTTGTGACTCCAGTACATATAGTGTATGTATGTACATACACATACATGGACATGTACACAACCAGAAAATCAATTGTGTGTACATGCATTACAATACTTCACACAATGATTGATGCTGTTAACCTGACCAGACTTCAGATAATCATCCTGGCAGCATTCGTTATGATAAGTTCAGGGGTCGTTTTCCACCTCCATAGCTTTGTAACAACTTCAATTCGGCTGGGCTTAATAACACAGACAGCAGTTCAAAGCCAAGAGGAATTATTTATTGCTACTTATACAATGTTTGCTGGAATGCTGCTGGCAAATTTGTTTCTGGTGAGTTTGAAAGATATACGTCTGTACTACACAGAAATTTATGCACACACACATATGTATTACATGCACAATCTTTTAAAATACTTGGAATGAGCTTCTCCATCGATACGCAATAATCAATTTCGCCATTCTCTATACACTTGTTTACTTACTTTCTTGACACTCAGCAACTTATACAAAACAAAGCGCCCGAGGGACTGGGTATTTTGTCATAATACCCTTGTGCCCATGTCTTAACCACTAAATAATAGGTTACTTCGATTTTTACATAGGTACTGTGTAGCTATGAGTACACATGTGTACAGGAATGGTATATAATCCCCATGACCTTGACCCCATGATCTTGTTAATGGCTTCCCCAAACTTCCGTCACCTTCATCCACGCTCACCCTTTGTGTATACATATTAAGTGAATGTTAAGTGTTCGGTTGAATGGTGTTCCAAAGTGTTCCTTGTTTGTATCATCATTGTCTCTATAATGCATCTAACACATTATGAGCTGATCTGAATGCTGACTACATGATAGGAGTTGACTTTACTCGAGATATTGGGGAAGTTGCTTCTTTACTTTCCACACATCTTGACACGTGTATTGCCGAAAGATGACACATTTTTTACAATACATGAAGAGCAGACAGCACACACACACACACACACACACACACACACACACACACACACACACACACACACACACACACACACACACATGCACAACCACAAACACACACACACACACAAACACACACACACACACACACACACACACACACACACACACACACACACACACACACACACACACACATCAGTGCATAGTGATCTCAAAATGTGTATGCAATGTATAGGACAAGGAACACATCAGCAACATGTACACGTAATTATATAAGGACATGTACACTTGTGGTCTCTTATAGAATGCATAATTTATGTACCTTCGATATAATATTATTTGTATGTATGGATAAATAGTATTGTTATGATAAATGGACGCAGCTGAGTGTAAATCATCATTGCATGAAAATATGATTTACACACATGCACACACACACAAACACACACACATACACACACATGTACACACACGTATGCACGCGCGCACACACACACAACACACGCAGCATACATTTTGATACAGTACAGTAAAGACTTGCATATATAAGTGTATGACACCTAGCTATAGAACCAAATGTAAAGATGTTATAGCTTAATGCTGGTGGGTGTAATGATTGAGGTGAACCAAGGTTAAAAACTCCAACATTCACGTATGAACGGGTTTTCTTATTTCAATGTGCTGATGTGTTACATATACAGTGCACCTTGGTCCCTGTTATCTTCCAAGAAGCTCAATTGTTGGAATAATTTATCATGTTACCATCGTGTGTAAGCAGGTGTGCCTGGTACTGCATGGTGTTGCCATTACAATGAACCCTTTCCCAATAAAACCTAACCTAATCATGTGTACATGCATGCTTTTTATGTCAGACTCCTCTTATCACATGTACCTGCATGTGATAAAAGGAGACCATGTGTACAGAAAGGCAAATTGTATTTGAACAATTTATGGGGATTTCGCACTTATAAGTCTTCATGTTAGGGAAAACCCTAACCCTAAACCTACAAAGTTCTCCTAACATGTGTTGGTACATATTACACAGACTATAAATACTGGTATAGTGCTTGCCGGAGATCATACTTACTAGTTTGCAGTCAATAGGGAATCTCTTCACCAACTGAACACAAGTTCCATTCAACGTTATCCCAATATCAGCAGACTCAGTGAACATGGGAGTAGGGGCTGTAATGGTGAGTTGGTCATTTAAAGATTGTGGGTTTTCAGATCTTTATTCTACCTTGTTGCTGGTCTCCAGAAGAGAACAACACTGCAGGCAATATCCATGCAATTGTATTCATTTGTGGTGTGAGATTACTCTTGCATATGTAGGCCAACTTCCTCATGATAATACTGTTATCAGCAGTGTACTTCCATGTTTAATTATATTCTGGTAGGCATGTTAAGTAAGTACTTACATATGTATGAGTTTTTTCAACATAGCTTCTTCCCTCTTAACAGGCTGCAATCTCCTCAATAGCCTTCACATTGCTGGCCAGTGTAGGATGGGTGATCTTTATTGGAGGATTCGGTAGCTACAATGATGAGATAATGTGGGTATGTAAAATTAGCCAAGATAATGTCCTGTATGACAATAGTATCAGATATGTGCATAGGTACTTTCAGCTTGTGCTTACTTCTGCAATGTGCTGTAGGTTTTTCGAGCGTGTCAACTTGTTGCCACCGGGAGGCAGGGAGGTGGCATTCCTTAACTTCAACTCCCACTACATTGTGGCTACCCTCTCTCCCGTCCTCTTCATTGTGATAATCGTGATGTCCATCATGATGATGGCGCTCAAGAAGCGATGGGCTCCCTATATCAGTGCCATCATGAGTGTCCTTGTATCCTCAAGTGTGCAACAGTGTAACTCACCATATTACTGTAATATTGCATTGTACATGCACTCAGCAACCACACTGATAGTTGGATACTCTGATGCCTTAAATTCATATTACATACATGCTACATGAAATCTACATATTTGCAGGACTGCATTATTCCAACCTCTTCACAATGTCACCTACTGTTAAAATCAGTTTGCTGTAGCCAATACAATCTTTGTATGTGGATACATCTGTACCCACTAGACATGTTATACAGAGATTGTCCTTGTAATGAGTCTAGTGCAAAGGGGACTGACTGTAATACATACAGTATACATACACATGTACATGTGCATATGTAGACATGTACATTAAGAGAGCATCTCTTGTTTATACATATGAGATAATTCTTCACCTGATGATTTCGTGTAATTGACTTGACCGGACTTCAGATACTCATCCTGGCAGCATTCGTTATGATAAGTTCGGGGGTCGTTTTCTACCTCTATAGCCTCGTAATAACTACAATTCGGTTGGACGCAATACCACAAGCAACATTTGAAGGTCGAGAGGAAACACTGAATGCTATTTATATAATGTTTGCTGGAATGGTTGGGGAAATTATTCTTCTGGTGAGTTTGAAATGTACACATATCTACACACGTTACATCCACAGATACTACATAGACACACAAGCTACGTACACACATACTACATACACACACATAATAGCACTTACATGCTATATACATACACATGCACTTCATGCACACACATATTATATGCTACATATGTACACACACATACTGCGTACACACGCATGCAACATACACACACACATACACGTATGCATATTATAGATGTCTGTGTATATATATACACAGGTGTTTGGAATGATAATCAAGTATGTTACTGTCTAGCAAATACATATTTGACCTTTGAACTCTAGTAGTGTAATTATGGATCTGTAGTGACAACTGGGTGTTGCATTCTAACATGGATCTCATTCTCTTGTAGACGGGAGCCCTCATTGCTACCTTCATTGGTGCTATACTGGCTGCGAAAGATCAAGGGAAGGATTGAGATTAACACAGGCCAGTCTGAGGACACCAGTAGTGAACATATCAGTACATAGTGATCTCTATACGTGTATAAAACATAATTGTATAGAACAAAGAACACATCAGCAATATATGTTAATATAGGAACATGTATACTTGGAACGATGGTATCTTGTAGAATGCATATTATATGAATCTTCATTATATTAAATGCATGGATAAATATTATGATAAATGCACACAGCATAATATGAATCATTTTGTACATGAAATTATGATTTACACATAGATTTGGTGTATATAGCCCTCAAGGTGCTCACAAAGCAAGTTGGACTGTATGCTGTATATAAGATTATATGCACTTACAGTTGCAAACTTGCATGCAGTACATAATAATATTATATATACATTTACATTGTCATTCGATGCAATCCACCCCTTTCTCATGGTAATTCATCATTAATAATCCATATAATAGTACAATATTATTACATTGAGAGATAAAAGAAAACTCTGCATGTAAGTCAAATTATTGTAAATACATCAAAAGACAGGATATATTAATAAGATAACAATAATTACTAAATATTATACAAAATTTATAAATTAGCTCTGAGATGACCAAGACCAGGCACCACCACCCCGTTCTCATGCAGTTTCAATCACACATATGTACATTTTGTACAAATACATGTATTATGCATACCTATACTATGCATATTTATATATTATTATGTGTACGTATACTATAACATGTGGTCTATTATTACGTATGGGAGAGTATAGGAGAAAATATTCAAACAATTATAATTCCCCTTAATCAGAGTCGACATAACACAGAGGTCTTATCTCCCGTGCAAAAAGTAAATTTAACATTGTCCCTGTCATCTCATGAGAAGCTACATTGTTTGAGTAATAACAGTCCCTGTTGTCTCCCAAGAAGCATAACGTCTTGAATATTTTTGATGCCAAGTTCAGATAAGGGTGTACCCATGGGGTGCTGGCATGGCTGCCAGGGCTGAAAAGAGACCCAGCAATGATTGTGCCAAAGTTCGAATTTCAGAAGTGGAGATATTCCCTGCACCCCACTTCCTGCCAACACTACTACAGACTACACAGATGACTAATAACTGAGTTGTTGTAACAATTATTGTGTTGTGATTGTTGTACTTTGTAATTCATGGGGGCTTGAAAAGTAGCCATATATCGGCTGAAGGCTTCACTACATTAAATAATGGAAGGAAGTGTCCCACCGTTCCACATGTGGACTGGATTGCACCATGGGACAGCCAAGGGGAATAAAGCCATATAAGTGAGCATACAGATCACCACTCATGGCATATTGATACCTCAACCTACCAGTGTCCTACTATGATGTAACAGGTTACTTCAAACTTTACATATGTACTGTGTATGAGTACGCATGTGTACAGGAATGGGTATAATCCCCTTGACCTATCATGTTAATAGTTTCCCAAAACTTCCTTCACTTTCATCAATGCTCACCCTTTGTGTGTACAGGTTAAGTGAATGTTAAGTGTTTGGTTGAATGGTGTTCCAGAGTGTTCCTTGTATTGTATCACCATTGTCTCCATAATGCATCTAACACATTATGAGCTGATCTGAATGCTGACTACATAATAAGAGTTGACTTTACTCAAATTATCGGTGAAGTTGCTTTATTGCTTTCCACATCTTGACACGTGTATTGCCGAAAGATGACACATCTTGACAATACTTGAAGAGCAGAGAGTATACACACCCACACTCACACACACACACACACACACACACACATACACACACACTTGGACAGTTAACTCAGTGCTACCTAGTTATATAAAGGGTGTTTAAACTTACATCTGAGCACTATGAGCACTACATCACTCATTGTTCCATGAAATATTTTCAGAACACTCAATTTTATTTATGTGTTGTATAGCCTTTGTTTGAATCTGGGACGAAATAGCAAATATTCATTATGTACACAAGCATGTTGGAGACAAGTACTTGTTAGCTAGTTGATAATTCTTAACTCAAGGAAGCTTTGAAACAATGTTCAGCAGTTTAGTTTAGGCCTTAATGAACACCCAGACCCATAAATATTATAGAGTATACACCACTTATATGGCAATTAAGGGTAAAACAACTTACAGCTGGTGGAAGTCTATATAATTCATTGAGTGTTAATGTTCATGGGAATATTTTTTTAGAACTAGCATGGAATTCACAAGTGTGTGATATTGTAGCTAACAGGATGAAAAGGCATCAATTGAACTCGTTAGCCCTTTGCACCTCATTTGTAATCCATTTTTACTGTGTATAATTGCATGTATTTGTGTAATTCATAATGACTTCACACTTCCTTACAATGAAGACCTACAAGGTTCCCTCAACATGTGTCAGTCCATGAATGAAGCACAGACTATAAATACTGCACAAGTGCTTGCTGGAGATCACACTTACTAGCCTGCAGTCAATTCAGGTATTTGTTCGCCAAACTGAACAAGAGTTCCTTTCAACGTTACCTCAATATCAACAGACTCAGTGAACATGGGAAAAGGGGCTGCAATTGTGAGTTGGTCATTTAAAGATTGTGGGTTTTCAGTTCTATATTCTGCCTTGGTGCTGGTCTCAAGAAGGGAACAACACTGCAGGCAATATCCATGTAATTGTATTGATTTGTAGTGTGAGAGTACCCTAAGCATACACTGGCCAACTTCCTCATGATGGTACTATTATTGTAGTAGTGTACTTCCATGTTATATTATGTTCCGATAGGCATGTTGAGTACGTACTTGTTTTTTCAACATAGCTTCTTCCCTTTTCACAGGCTTCAATCTCCTCAATAATCTTGACAGCGTTGGCCACTGTAGGATGGGTGGTCTTTATTGGAGGATTTGGTGCCTACAATGATGAGAGAAGGTGGGAATGTACAATTAGCCAAGTATGTAGAATGTACAATTAGTCCTGCATAACATTGGATATGTACATGAGTACTTTCAGCTTGTATCACTTCTGCAATATGCTGTAGGTTTTTTGAGCTTGTAAATAATCCTTTGGTGTCACCGGAAGGCAGGGAGCTGGCATTCTTCCCCTTCAACTCCCACTACCTAGTGGCTGCCCTCTCTCCCATCCTCTTCATTGTGATGATCGTGATGTCCATCCTGGCAGTGAACAAGTTGGGTCCAAATATCACAGCAATCATGACTATTCCAGTATCCTCAAGTGTGCAAGAGTGTATTTCACAATATTATAGTAATATTGCATTGCATATGCACTCTGCAAACACACTGATAATTGGATATTCTGATACCTTAAATGCATACATACATGCTACATGAAATCTACATATTTGTAGGAAGCAATTTCATGTCCAAATGAAATAGATATTCCAACCTCTTCACAATGTCACCTTTCGTGCTTTACTCCACCTACTGTTAAAATCAGTTTGTTGTAGCCAATACAATCTTTGTATGTGAATACATCTGTACCCACTAGACATGTCATACAGAGATTGTCCTAGTATTGAGTGCAGTGCAAAGGGGACTGACTGTAGTACATACAGTATACATATGCATGTACATGTGCAGGCACTTGTGTATACATATGAGATAATTCTTCACCTGATGATTTCGTGTAATTGACTTGACCGGACTTCAGATACTCATCCTGGCAGCATTCGTTATGATAAGTTCGGGGGTAGTTTTCTACCTCTATAGCCTCGAAATAACTACAATTCGGTTGGTACCACAAATAACATTTCGAGTTCAAGAGGAAATACTGAATGCTATTTATACAATGTTTGCGGGAATGCTTGTGGAAATTATTTTTCTGGTGAGTTTGAAATGCATACATATCTACATACATGTTACATGCACACATAATACACACACATGCCACATACACACATACGTACTACAAACACACATGCTACATACACACATGCTATTATATATATATAATATAATATAATATATATACACATGCTACATACACATATAATATAGTACTTACATACTACATACACATACTACATACACACATATGTATGTACACACACATACTGCGTACACATGAATGCAACATGCACACATATACACACATGCATATTATAGATGTCTGTGTATAAACACAGGAGTTTGGAATGATAATCAAGTATATGTTACTGACTAGTAAATACAAATCTGACCAATGAACTCTAGTAGTCTAACTTGGTGTTGCATTCTAACATGGATCTCATTCTCTTGTAGACGGGAGCCCTCATTGCTTACTTCATTGGTGCTATACTGGCTGCAAAAGATCAAGGGAAGGCTGTAGATCAACCCAGGCCAGTCTGAGGAGACCAGTAGTGGTGTAGTCATCTCAAAACATACAAACAACATAAAGAAGGAATAAAGAACACATCATCCTGTACACATAATGTAGGAACATACTTGAACTGGTAATCTGGTGTAGAATGCATACATTATTATTATTATTATTATTATTATTATTATTATTATTTACATGGATAGATTTTTTAATAAATAACAGTACAGCAATAGCAGCAATACAGCAATATCATTTCATATACAAAACCATAATGTACACCACACACACACACACACACGCACACGCACGCACACACACACACACACATACGTATATATAATATATAATATAGTATAATATAACATACGTATTATATTGAGTACATATGCCTATACACATTTATAAATTGCATTATGTGTTACTGTGTACACACACACACACACACACACACACACACACACACACACACACACACACACACACACACATGTACACACACACACACACACACACACACATACACACACACATGTTCACACGTGCACACACATGTTCACACACACACACACACACACACACACACACACACACACACACACACACACACACACACACACACACACACACACACATGTACACACACACACACACACACACACACACACACACACACACACACATACACACACACATGTTCACACACGTGCACACACACAGGTGCACACACATGTACACACACACACACACACACACACACACACACACACACACACACACACACACACATGTACACACACACACACACACACACACACACACACACACACACACACACACACACACACACACACATGTACACACACACACACACACACACACACACACACACACACACACACACACACACACACACACACACACACACATGTACACACACACACACACACACACACACACACACACACACACACACACACACACACACACACACACATGTACACACACACACACACACACACACACACACACACACACACACACACACACACACACACACATGTACACACACACACACACACACACACACACACACACACACACACACACACACGTACACACACACACACACACACACACACACACACACACACACACACACACACACACACACACACACACACACACACACACACACACACATGTACACACACACACACACACACACACACACACACACACACACACACACACACACACACACATGTACACACACACACACACACACACACACACACACACACACACACACACACACGTACACACACACACACACACACACACACACACACACACACACACACACACACACACACACACACACACACACATGTACACACACACACACACACACACATACACACACACATGTTCACACGTGCACACACACACACACACACATGTACACACACACACACACACACACACACACACACACACACACACACACACACGTACACACACACACACACACACACACACACACACACACACACACACACACACACACACACACACACACACACACACACACACACACACATGTACACACACACACACACACACACACACACACACACACACACACACACACACACACACACATGTACACACACACACACACACACACACACACACACACACACACACACACGTACACACACACACACACACACACACACACACACACACACACACACACACACACACACACACACACACACACACACACACACACACACACACACACACATGTACACACACACACACACACACACACACACACACACATGTACACACACACACACACACACACATACACACACACATGTTCACACGTGCACACACACAGGTGCACACACATGTTCACACACACACACACACACACACACACACACACACACACACACACACACACACACACACACATACACACACACATGTTCACACACGTGCACACACACAGGTGCACACACATGTACACACACACACACACACACACACACACACACACACACACACACACACACACACACACACACACACATGTACACACACACACACACACACACATACACACACACATGTTCACACGTGCACACACACAGGTGCACACACATGTTCACACACACACACACACACACACACACACACACACACACACACACACACACACATGTACACACACACACACACACACACATACACACACACATGTTCACACACGTGCACACACACAGATGCACACACATGTACACACACACACACACACACACACACACACACACACACACACACACACACACACACAATACAAACACATGCAACACACATGCACACACACACACACACACACACACACACACACACACACACACACACACACACATGTACACACACACACACACACACACACACATACACACACACATGTTCACACACGTGCACACACACAGGTGCACACACATGTACACACACACACACACACACACACACACACACACACACACACACACACACACACACACACACAATACAAACACATGCAACACACATGCACACACACACACACACACACACACACACACACACACACACACACACACACACACACACACACAATACAAACACATGCAACACACATGCACACACACACACACACACACACACACACACACACACACACACACACACACACACACATACATACACACACACACACACATGTACACACACACACACACACACACACACACACACACACACACACACACACACACACACACACACACACACAATACAAACACATGCAACACACATGCACACACACACACACACACACACACACACACACACACACACACACACACACACACACACACACACACACAATACAAACACATGCAACACACATGCACACACACACACACACACACACACACACACACACACACACACACACACACACACACACACACACACATGTACACACACACACACACACACACACACACACACACACACACACACACACACACACACACACACACACACAATACAAACACATGCAACGCACATGCACACACACACACACACACACACACACACACACACACACACACACACACACACACACACACAATACAAACACATGCAACACACATGCACACACACACACACACACACACACACACACACACACACACACACACACACACACACACACACACGTACACACACACACACACACACACACACACACACACACACACACACACACACAATACAAACACATGCAACACACATGCAC